>PVKW010014051.1:0-49318 GCA_004027895.1 Orientallactaga bullata | reverse complement strand
GGGAGGCAGAGGTAGGAGGATCGCCATGAGTTCAAGGCCACCCTGAGACTACATAGTTAATTTCAGGTCAGCCTGGACCAGAGTGAGACCCTACCTTGAAATACCGAAAGAAAAAAAAAATGACCAAGGGCCTGGAGAGATGGCTTAGTGGTTAACGCACTGGCCTTCAAAGCAAAAGGACAGAGGTTCAATTCCCCAGGATCCACATAAGCCAGATGCACAAGGTGGTGCATGTGTCTGGAGTTCATTAGCAGTGGCCGGAAGCCCTATTGTGCGCGCTCTCTCTCTCTCTCTTCCTGTCTTTCTCTCTCAAATACATAAATGAATAAAATATTTAAAAAACCAAAATGACCAAAGTCATGTCCTATAGCCTACCCACAGGAGACCTGCATTTAAAATTGTATTTTTCAGCCGGGCGTGGTGGCGCACGCCTTTAATCCCAGCACTCGGGAGGCAGAAGTAGGAGGATCACCTTGAGTTCAAGGCCACCCTGAGACTATATAGTTAATTCCAGGTCAGCCTGGGCCAGAGTGAGACCCTACCTCGAAAAACAAACCAAAAAAAAAAACAAAAAATAAAATAAAATAAAATTGTATTTTTCATATGTATGTCAAACATACTTGGACTTAAAAGAGGCTGGTTGGGGAAGCCGATCTGTAAGAAAAGAAAAGGAAAGCCAAGTGTAATTGAACTGATAGAAAAAAAGAGAACAAAGAATGTGAGTGAGGGCAAGAGATCCATACTCCACTGTGCTGAGACCCACAGGATTGTAAAACCTCACAGCTTCCTCTGAAATGGATGTGCGAACCTCCCTGCAGGTCCCCATCTGCCTCACACCCACAGCCTGCTGCCAGACGGCCCTGATTCAGCTGCACCCCTCCCCTCACTAGCTGTGGGGGCTGGAGAAGTTCCCTCCTCCTTCACGAGTCTCTGGTTCCCCACTAAATTATGCCCACGGAGAGCCCTTCCCTCAGAGTGTCACAAAGAGAAAGTAAGAAACACTCATAAAAGACATGACTGGGTGTGCAGCTCATGATAAACAGCCAGAAAATATTCCAGATGCAACCTCTGCCCTCACCCTCCATCCTAGGAGCACTGGGCAGGTGCCCCAGCCACCTTCCTGCTTGGCCTCTCTGCTTAGGACTCTCAAGTGAGTATGCAGATTCCTGGCAGGGACCCCTGAGTGGATGACACAGTCACTGACTTATGGGACTCCAGAGTCAGGGGAGTCTTCTCTTCATCCGTATCCCCCTGGTATTTGATTGTTTTTTCTTTTTTGCATATATGGATAGTATGTGTGTGTGTAGGGGGTTGTGCCTATAATATAGCACATGTGGTCACACATTCAGAGGCCGGAGGGAGACATAAGGTGCCCTCCTCCTCGATCACTCTTCCACCCTATTTTCTTGAGATAGGGTCTCTCATTGAACCCATAGCTCACACTCTTGTTAGATTAAACTAGCTGACCAGTGAACCCCCAAAAGTCCCAGTGAACCTCCTATCTTCACTCCCCTAAGTACTGAGGTTTACAAAGCACGTTTGACCATGCCCGGTTATTTATTTATTTATTTTCATAGATACTAGGGATGGAACTCGGGCCCCTCATGCTTGCAGAGCAAGCACACTTATTCACTGAGCCAACTCTCTCCAACTCCGTGGGATTGGATGGACCTTAAGGAAGGAAAGGGTTTAATTCAGTGGACGGTTTCAAGGGGAAGTGTCCAGGATGGCCGGGAAGGTATGGCAGGTCTGATCAGGAAGCCTGTGTCATCACATCAATAGGGAGGAAGTAGAAAGAGCCAACAGGGCTGGGCTGTATCACCTTAAAATCTGTCCCCAGTGACACTCTTCCAGAGAGTCTCCACTTCCTAAATGTTCCACAACCTTCTAGAACAGCAACACCAGTGGAGATGACGTATTCACACACTTGAGCCAGTAGGGGGACATTTTACATGCAAATCACCAGGAGATAGATGCTAAGGAAGGCACAGCTGTGCTTTACAGCTTTGTGGGGAGTTTCAAGGTTGGCTGAGCAGAAAGTGCACGCTTGCACCCAAGAGCAGAGGTGTGCATGTGCTGGTGAGTAGACCTCCAGATTTATGAAAACATCCCCTGTGCAGAAATTCTTCCTGATTCTCATCATTACCCCCAGTATACAGATTGGCAAGATCTTGAGTTCAGTTGACCCTCACGGCAATCTAGCTGACAGGACGTGGCTTTTGAACTCAGCCATCCTGCCAGAGTCTTAGCCCTTCACTCCCTCTCATCTGTCTTCCTTGGGAAATTGCTATTTCTGTAGACATGTGTGAACACAGACTGCCAGGAACACAGAGAAGTACCTCTTGTGTCCCCTTGCTTCCCAGTGGGGCACACGTGGTCAGCGGCCAGGTTCCATGTGTGATCTGTAGGGAGTGGGAAAGGATGGTGTGGTGGTTTAAATCAGGTGTCCCCCACAAACTCATGGGTTTTCTTTTCTTTTTTTTCAAGCCCATACTTTATTTGGATTTCATTACTGTTTCCAGATTCAGGATTCCTCGTGGAATTTAAGTACTCTGTCTCTTTAGGTTTCTCTTCTTGCTTTAAATGTGGTGTGTGTGTGTGTGTGTGTGTGTGTGTGTGTGTGTGTATGTGTATGATATGTGTACACACACACACACACACACACACATATGTTATAGTCTTGTATCTCTTCCCTGGTCCCCATTTTCCTGAAGGCTCTCCTCAGTCAAGTCCCTGGTATTCACTGTGGGGTAATTGGGATCTCTGCCAGTCTTTGGAGAGGTCTTGCCCCAGGATATTTCTACACCCCTCCCCTGACTGTGGTTCTTGCAACCTTCCTATCCTCCCTTCCCCAGTGGTCCGAGAGCCCTGTCAGGTGTTAGTTTGCTTTTAGTGTTGATTTCTCTGTAGTCTCTGTATTTCTGTTGTGATGTGTTTCAGTTCCCCAGTGTGTTTGTTGCTGCGTCCCTGGAGGTGGTTGTCGGGCTAGCAATGGGAACAGCACTCCTTGCTGCTTCCTCTGCAGTTTCTTTGGACCCTGGTGACAGTGGTAGAGGTGCACATCTCATGGTCAACAATTAATTGTCTTTTCTCATTGAATTGATGGATCTTGGATCTGCCCAGTGTTCTCTGCCACCTGTAAAATAAAACAGACTCTCCAACCAAAGGACAAAGCAACTTTATTAAGGAAGGGGTATGCATATAATTTTGAAAGATATTTTGATGATACACACTCAACTTGCCCCCAAGATGGGGGCTTCTCTTTGGGGGTTGTGAAAACTCATGTATTTTTCAGTGCTTGGTCCCCAGTTGGTGACAATTTAGGAGGCGGAGGCTTGCTGGAGGAGGTGTATTCTTGGGGGCAGGGATTGGGGTGTTGTAGCCAGTTTCACATTGCTAGAGATTGGTTCAGTTTCTTGCTAATGTGTCCCACCTGCTGTGGCGGAGGAGATGTCCAGCCTCTGCTCAAGCCATGCTTTCCCTGCCATCATGGAGCTTCCACTCAAGACTGTAAGCCATAGTAAATCCGTTCCTCCCATCAACTGCTTTTGGTAGGGTGCTTTCTTTGTCCCAACATCTCAAAAGTAACAACAGTCGGTTACCTCTACTCATTACGAAATGGATGGGCAAAGGCCCAGAGCCTCCTACAGAGCTGGCCAAGCCTCCTGTTGGTTGTGTCCTATTTCAACTTCTGCCTCTGCCCGACCTGGATGCCTCCAGTTCTTTGTGTGATATTGATCCCAGCAAACACCTCGATCCTCTGATTCTATCTCAGAATCTGCTTCCAGAGTACCTGGGCTGAACCACACAGGGAGGCACACTTGTGCTAATCCCAAGGGTGACCCTGAACTCACTCTCATTCCAAGAGGTACCAGGAGCTCAGACTCTTTTAGGCACAGAAAGATAGCCTTGGGTCATTAACAAAGGCAGTTTGAGCTTAGTGGATAGATTTTTGGTTTGAACATATGGGGACACTAGCATCATTCCCAGGACCTACATAAGAATGCCAGACACGGCAGAGTGTGTTTGTAATCCCAGTCCTGGGGAGGTCAAGAAGTGGACTTCTAGAGCTTGCTGAACTGCCTAATTGTTGAACTCCAGGGCAATGTGAAAACCTGTCTGAAGGGCTGGAGAGATGGCTTTGCGATTAAGGCACTTGCCTACAAAGCCAAAGGACCCATGTTCGACTCCCCAGGACCCACATAAGCCAGACGCACAAGAGGGTGCATGCGTCTGGAGTTTATTGCAGTAGTAGCTGGAGGACCTGGCGTGCCCATTCTCTCTCTCTCTACCTGCTTAGTTCTCTCTCTCTCTCTCAAATAAATAAAAATAAAATATTACAAAAACACTGTCTGAAAAGAATTGGATATTATCCTGAAGATGACATATGATATTGTGCTCTAGCCTCCACATACATGTGCACACACGAGCATATGCACACCCCCACAGACATGGGAATGCACTCTCTCTCTCTCTCTCACACACACACACACACATACACACACACACATACACACAGAAAACAAGGGAGATTCAGGTGATATTCAGTGACCAGAACCCTTGACAGGGCTCCTGGCTCATCTTCTCCCATCTCTGCACCATGCAGGTGACCCCTCCTCAACTTTAGATGAAAAGTGAGACGAAAATCACTTCATGGGATCAATCAAGACAATGGGGGAAAAAAATCACAGCGCATTTATCATTTCATCACTGTCACCCTGCCAGATCCCCCTCGCTCCATTATAGCTGGGTGCAGGTGGTTATTTGTGGCCTGGGCAAATGTCTAGAGTGACTCAACTCTCGTCTCTCTAAGGAGAGCAGATGACATTTCTTTCCAAAAGTCTCCAAACTCAGCAGCCAGAAGGGGCAGGAAAGCAAGGAACATTGTTATTCGCTTAGAGTAGAGCACTAGCATATAATTAAATCATTAAGAGGCAAATTAACTCCGCTAGCAATCCTCTTGTAAGCATTTGTGGGCAAACCCATTAGTGTGGTGCCAGTAAATCCTTAAATGTCTTTGCCTGCAGACTGAGTAACTATGGCATCCAAGGTGGGGTGGGAAGTGTTCGGTACAGGTGGTTTGACCTCCTACGGAGATACGTGGGAGGGGAAGGGTGGGGAATGGATGGTGCGCTAATGGCGTGTTGTGACTACATTTCAGAAGCCCTTTCAAAGTATGGCTGCCAAATTCCCCCACTGAGAGCCAACAATAAATCTATTCATGTTCTCTGGAAAACTTTTCAACAGCTTTTGGGTTCTTATTCACTCAGTCCTCATCAACTGTCTTATAGTTTGCTGCATTCATTAAGCTTGGATAACTGGTTTTTGGAAGGGGCTCCGCCATGGGGGATTACTGGGTAAATAGAATATGTATCTCCCGTGGGACCTCTTAGAGCTATTTATTTAGCAGTGTTTCAGAATAATGAATATGAAGTTGACTTCGATTTTGTAGCCAAATATATATTTGCGTTATTGACTCCACTTCAAGCTGGCCATGCTGGTTGGCTGTCTGTGGCCTTCAATCCATCCAGGTTTGAATCTTTCCATCAATATGCTTATCATGTATGTGATGGCCCTGCTCAAACCAGTTAATAAAATGTGAACAACGCAAAAGTGTATTGGAAGTCAACCCAACTCATTATTGCTACTTACACACTCATCAAAGTCCTGTGGGGTGGGGGGGAAGGGGAACCTGACCCGACTGGAAATTCCCTCTAGAGTCGTACAATAATTTTAGCTGTGAAAGGAAATTTTATGGCGTGTAAGATTAGACCGCGCTAACGCAAGGTCAAAAATAATAGAATCAATAGGCAAACTCAATATTGTTAGCATTTTGAGAAAATTACTACCAGAAAACAATGTCAGCAACAGATTGAAATGGGTCTCCAAAGTCGTCCATTGATTTCCTCTCACTTTGGTGGCAATCTAACTCATGAACTATGGAATGTTTTAGCCTTTATTTCTTCACTTCTACTTAAGACATGGAAGATTACCTTTTTTTTTCTTTTGAGGGACTGATGTCAAACAGTATACGTTTCAAAAATGTACATGTCTGTCTATATCTAAGAGAACAAAATATGAATATTCATTTCCTCATATACAGCTTTGGATGGGACTTTAATTTAGGGCTCATTTGATAAATTCAGGAGATAATTTAGAGGAAGGCATCGAAGTACACAAGTAAAAGTACCATTAAGAAATCACCACCTAGAGCCAGGCGTGGTGGCGCACGCCTTTAATCCCAGCACTCGGGAGGCAGAGGTAGGAGGATCACCGAGAGTTCGAGGCCACCCTGAGACTACATAGTGAATTCCAGGTCAGCCTGGACCAGAGTGAGACCCTACCTCGAAAAAAACAAAAAAAAAAAAAAAAAAGAAAAAGAAATCACCACCTTGGGCTGGAGAGATGGCTTAGTGGTTAAGGTGCTTGCCTGTGAAGCCTAAGGACCCAGGTTCAATTTCCTAGTACCCACGTAAAGCCAAATGCACAAGGTGACGCATGTGTCTGGAGTTCATTTGCAGTGTCTAGAGGCCCTGGCATGCTTATTCTCTCTCTCTCTCTCTGTCTCTCTCGATAGATAGATAGATAGATAGATAGATAGATAGATAGATAGATATCTGCCTCTCTCTCTCTCTCAAATAAATAAATAAAACATTAAAAAAAGAAATCTCCACATTAAGGCAGAATGGCTTGGCCTTGGACATGGTAGATATGTTATATATATCACCAAAGAATGCTGGATGGGAAGATTACCATTTGACAATATGGACTGAGGCACCAGAAATTTTCATGCACTTGCTGTAGAATTAAAAACTCGAGCTCAGCCCAGGCGTTTGTGCCCCAGCCTTCCTGTGTTAGTCAACAGCTGCATCACCCCAGCCACCCCCATCACCACTGGCTCATTCAAGCCCAAACTTTCAGGCTTATTAATTTCACGTTCCCTCCCTCCCACAGCCAATCCATCCACAAGTCCTGGCAGCTTTAACTCCAACATCCTAAATCCTCCACTTAACTCCATCTCTGATTATCATTACAATGGCTTCTTTCCCGGTTTGCCTTGTTTTCGTTCTGTAGAGAACAGCCCAGCATTATCGCTTTGAAACACACATCACACAGGTGCCATAGCATGTAACCCAAAGTCCGGGCTTCCTGGCCACTATCTTCCAGGCTGTCTGTGTTCTGGGACTAGCATTCCCTTCTCATCCTGGCCCCACCAGTCTCCTTTTGACCAAAAGAATACCAGGCCAGGAATACCTCAAAACTCTTTGTCCTTAAAGGGTTCCCTTAAGTTGGCCCTCAACTCCTTTAGTTATTTTATTCAGTTTCACCATTTACTTAAGGAAGTATAAGGCTAGGCACTTAAGTTCAGTTGGTGGAGTGTTTGTTTAGCACACACAAAGTCGTGGGTTCATTCAGCTCCAAGCACTGCATAAACTACGCATGGTGGCACGTACTGGTAATGCCAGTGCGTGGGAGAGAGAAGCAGGAGGATCAGAAGTAGAAGATCATCCACAGCTACATGGAGAATTTAAGACCAGTCTGGAATAGAGGAGACCCTGCCTCAGAAAAAAAACAGTTGACGTCTGTATCCGTGACTGAAGAGTCTAAAGGACAAGGGGAGGGAGAGTGGTCTGTGTAAGCAAGCCATTTGTTATGACATCTACTCCAATTATTCTCAAGATTTAACTCACAGCAGAAAACCAAATATATCAATGAAAAGCATCAATAGCCATCTGTCATACTTTCTTTTGGATCAACCTCTGATCTTTCAGTTCTCTTTAATGCCAGCAATCTTGCCTCTTTCCCGGACACATTTGCGTACCACGGAGAGGTCTTTTCTTCTTAGGGCCATGCCACCCTTGAGCTCCCTTCCCTTCAGCTCCTTCTATTCCTGGTCTACAGGCATCGTTCAGCACCTACCACAGCTCCCGCCATGCACTGCGGCCCCCTGTTGCATGGACATGCCGGGCCTGGGCCCACTAGCATATCATCCTAGACCTTGGGGCTCTGTGCCTGTTCTGAACCCAGTCTGGGTCCACGTGCATCACTCTCAGCCCATACAGTTGCTTCTTCCCTCCATGGGAATGTGTATGAGATCCTGTGAGGTTGCCCACCTGGACCCATGGTATCCTCTTAGCCCAAGCTATCACAGAGGTACACGTATGCCCAAAACAGAATGTCCCTATGGAAATTCCCTTGCCCTGTCTTTAAACGAAAACATGGTTTCAGGGCAAATATTCTAAATGACCTCGACCCTTGAACAAGGATGCTCCTGTCAGTTTCTTGCCCCTCTCTCTCCCTGTCACATCACTGGGCTCCTCCCTGCATACCTCAAGGAATTTTTTTCCCCTTTCTGTGTGATCATAAATTATCTTTTAATTCACAGTTCCATGCTCTCCACTCTAAGTTACACATTGTAACTGGCCACCGACTGGAGACAGAAATGCCTGTTTCTGTCATACCAAGAAGCAGTGCATTTTGGCAGAAGCCCAGTGTTTAAGGCTACCTTCTTACAGAAAATCTATTTTAAAACGCAAAGCAAAGAATTACAATTAAGATAATTAGGTCTTAATAACTATTTCTTGAGATGCATTATTATATTATTATTTATTTTCAAGTCATTTCAAAATGGTAGGAAACTTTAAAGTGTGTAAGGGAAAACCCCTCTTTCTTTGAACTATGTACCTGGTACCCAAGCATTAAAATCAAAAATCCAGAATCTAATGCAATATACTCCTGCCAATTCCAATTCCAGTCTCTTTTCCTGTTCTCTTAATAATGCCCTTTGAAGTGAAAAGATGCAGTTCAGAACTGCACGTAGTTGTCACTCCATCCTCTCTAGTTGGGACCCTTGACACTTGGGAAAACCACAAGCCTGCCCGTAATTTTGTAGCGTACACTATCTGTTGACACCACCCTTAGTAGCTGTGAGATGCGCTAGCATCTTCTGAAGCCACAGGTAAGAAGTGAGACCGTGAGATGGACAACCCCGGTCCTGTTCTGTCTTTCCCATTCCTGACTGTGTGGTCCTGGGCACTGTTCTCAGCCACGCTATGCTTCTGTGACCTTGCTGATAAAATGGAAGTTAGACGCATGCTTATTTCCTGGGACTCTCCTTCTCCCTGAGTCCCAGGTTCCTGAGAGGTCTGGATATTTATGATTCTAGCTGCAGCCCTTACAAAAGACTGATGATCCCAAGAAGTATAAACACCTCAGTCCCCTTGTTGCTCCATGGGACAGCCTGAGGTATGGCCAACTTGATAAACTTCCAGTTGGAACGAAACATAAGTTACCTTCCTCAGAACTTGCCATTCTTGCTTTCTCAGCCTCCTTCTCCTTCTTGTCCCACTTCCTTGGTCACCTGCTTTTTTCAGGGGGCACTTTCTAGTTATGGCTGAACATCTCTGTTCTATATCCCTGAAATCAGAAATTCTCTTGTTGTAAAACTCTGGCCTGTGGGCATGGTGTGGCTGGGTCCTTAAGGTTTTGAAATCAGAGCAATTGTGTTGGTCACAGGAAACTCTCACACAATTGTGCCACTAAGATTCCCTCATGGAGGTGGGGAAGGGCTCACAAGACTCATGAGGGGATACAAGATGACACCTTTGCCCAAAGGATATATAAGTGATTAATAGTTATTGGGAGGGAGGGAGGGAAGGAGAAAGGGAGGGAGAGAGGGAGGGAAGGAGGGAGGAAGGAGGGAAGGAAGGAGACTGTCTTTCAGTAATGCAGCTACCTGTAAGGTGCCCCAGCTCCTGTGAGTAAACCTGATTAAACGCACTGGTTCTCCAAGCTAGACTTGAATAAAGCCATTCATTTACTCTATTGTATTATTTTGAGAGAATATAAAGTTGTTCACATCTTCCCAGAAAAAGCCACAGAACAGCTCCAAAACTTGAAATTTCTGACATGCCACTACAAGGGGAAATGTTTCCAATTTTAGAACCTGTTGGATTTTTGTATTAAGGATGTTCAACTGGTAGAGTAATAGAAATATTCCAAAATCTGGACTACCTCTGACCCCAAGCATTTCACATAAAGTATTATATTGGACCTGCTGCTTTCACATGCATCCTCCTGGGGTCTGCTGCTGGGGCACAGTCCTGGTATATCTATTTAAAGAAGGCATAGCTTTCTCTAACACATGGAGACCAGATGGCAGAGCCCCATTCAGAAGTTTTCAGCAGATCGGTGCAGATGTGAGACACGTGGATGGAGAAGGGAGAGTGCAGGGCACGTGGCAGGAGGTGGAATCTACAGGATGGGCTCCCAGGTAGGACGCAGAGAGGGAGGGAAAGAAACCACGAAGGAAAAATGCACGACATATGTGAAGTGCTTCACACAAGGAACAGAAAATTGCGCTTCTCTATGGAGAGCTGATAGTCTTAGGGTCTCTGTTAATGATAGCAGAGCTCGTCGGTAGACACACAATAGAATTTTAATCACGGGCACCACAGTCTTACAATGGGAAATTACAATGCTCTGAACTTAATAGGTTTCATTTTTCCAAGTGAATATTTTGCCTTTACAATCTCACAGAGACACCATTGCTTTTGGATGAGAACTGATTAGAGAGTCTCCTTTTATCTAGAAACATGGCTCTTGGCTGTTTATACAGATTGGCTAACCTTATCCAGCTGAAACAAAAACTCTGTGTTCTCTTCTCCCTCTTTAATGTCACAGAGCCTTTGATTACCCAAAATGGTCTCACTGTCTGTCTTTTCAGCAAGGCAGTGACGTATTAGAAAAAGACAAACACCGGGGTAGGTTCTGGAAGATGAGAGATACACGCCACCGACCCACCACTTGAGTGTGCACCCCAACACCGGGTCCCTACGCTCACCACGGACTTCACAACTGCATCCCACGAATATTATGAAGACTTACCCTTCTCCAGGCTGTTCGATATACTGGGCCGGGAGATGAAATCCTGGAAGTTTCTGTCTTCACAGTGCTTGTTAGAAGATCCAAGACCCCATCCACAAACAAAACGTGTGGGGAAATTAGTGTGATGAGCAAATATGCATATTACGTGAGCACATGTGTGTGTGCGCACACATGTGTGTGTGTGATTTCTCTATCTCAGGTCTATAATCTAATGTTATTGATGACAATTCATATGCTATCGTAGGAATTCTGAAGAAATGATCTCAGAGCTATTATGCAAAGTCATAATCTACATCTGGACTACTATAGTCCCCGTATATTTCTGAATTCATATCTTACTTGAATCAGCTATATTAAGTAACCACTCCAAAAGAGGTTGAGGCAGATTCTTACAATCAAATACAATATTTCTTGGGAGCGATGTGGTATTCTCACTCGGCAAGATGACAAAGTTGAATATATATCTCAATTCACATATATGTAAATATGTGTATATATACAGTTAGTTTCTTTCAATTTGAGCTACCAATTACTGCTCTAAAATATAAAAATACACCAGGATATTTTTTTTAATTTCAAAATTGTATTCAAGGACTGTGGACCTATAACTCAGCATGTTTGAAAGAAGTAGGACATGGTGTAGGGCTTAGAAACCAAATTTATCAAAGATATTCATTACAATTGCATTTGCTATAATAGTATTTGACCTCTAAGTGACCCAGCTTTATAAATAAACTTAAAGCACCTCCGACTCCATTAATATTTCATTGATCCATAAAATACTTCCAAGCACCTCTATTTATCAGCATCCCCAGACGACCCACTCTGAGGCAGAAACCGCCTACAGAAAGGAGAGTGGCATGTCCCTGTGTCCAAGATCAGAATTCTTGTATGCGTTAGGAGGCAGCTATGATATGATTTTTAAGTCCCCAGGAGAGACCCATAAGAGCAGGCATGACAGAACTATGACAGAACCGGACAGTGCCATACTGTGACCAGCTTTTCCCGCACTTGAGACTGATGTCATTTACATGCACCTGGGAGCCAATGACATTCCTTTATACCTCTCCCACAGAAGCTGGAGGAAAAGTCAGAGCCGTTATGTTCCTCTGCTCCATGTCCCCTCCTACATCAGCCACCTGGCCTTCTAATTCATCCCGACACGCTCTCACCCACCTCTGCATTTGGGC
Source organism: Orientallactaga bullata (assembly GCA_004027895.1). Lineage (NCBI taxonomy): Eukaryota > Metazoa > Chordata > Mammalia > Rodentia > Dipodidae > Orientallactaga > Orientallactaga bullata. Next base: position 37,241 of record PVKW010014051.1, on the reverse strand, counting down.
CCAACTAAGGGCCCTTTACCCTTCATCATTCAGGTTTCAATGGAAGGTTGTGAACACACAAACAACCATAATGCTTGATCCCACTTTTATCTGATCACTCTTACTCTTTCACATACATGTGTGTGTGGTGTATAGACATGTGTATATGTGTGTTTGTATATGTATGGACACATGTATGTGGAAGCCAAAGGTTGGTTTTGGGTATATTCCTCAGTCACTTTTCACCTTATCTTGGAGACAGAATCACTGAACCTAGAGGTCACCAGCGTGGCTAGAGTAGCTAGCCGACAGTCACGGGGATCCCTCGTTTCTGCCTAACAGGCACCACTGCATCTGGTTTTTAATGTAGATGCTGGGCATCCAAACACAGGTCCTCATGCTTATGCAACAAGCACTTACCCACTGAGCATCTCCCACCTTTCATCTGGTCAACTGTTTATCACATCATCCTGTTTAAGGTCTTCAAAGGATTGTAAAGCCCTGAAATTGTGTATTAATTTACTTCATATCTATCTATCATCTACCTATCTATATCTATATATCTACATATATGTTTTATATATATATGTGTGTGTATATATATAGATATAGATAGAGAGAGAGAGGGAGAGAGAAAGAGAGAGAGAGGGAGAGAGAAAGAGAGAGAGAGAGAGATTCATTGCTTGTTGTCACTGTATTGCCTAGCATTTAGTCAGAGGTGGCTTTGTGCCAGGTCTTTATTATAAAGTGACTGAGTCATGACAATAGATGTCAGTGTCATTGATAGAAGTCTAATGTTACTCTCAATTCCCCAGAAACCAGAGACAGCTCCTATAGGGGCACAGGGGAAAACAAAGGCTAGTTGGAAAGCTGAAAGGAGGAAAGGGAAGGCTTAGCCTTTTAAGGAGATTCCACAGCCAAGGCAAGGAAGGGGAGTGTTGCAGTGATTTGAATGTGGAGTGATTAAGCCTCATCCAAGCTGGTTGTGCCTTTGAAAGGTGGAGTCTTGCTGTAGGAGGTGTGTCCCTGGGGGTGGATGTCACGGTGTATTGGTCCAGACCGACTGGGGGTTCAGAGCTAACTCACTCAGACGACTCATCCAAGCCGATGTGACAAGATATGATACCCTGATGTCTTGTTTTTCCTGCTATGATGAAACTTTCCCTCAAAACTGTAAGCTGAAATAAAGCCTTTCCTTCTATAAGTTGCATCTGGTCAGGTGTTTTGCCCCAACATTGAGAAGGTAACAGCTAGCTACAGGGAGAGTTACGTATTAGGCATGGACAGTATGAGTAACACCGGTGGGCTTCGGGGCACAAGCTAGTTGTTTAATCCTGGTCCTAGACTGACATAGGGTAGAGGAAATGCCAACTTGGTATGTGAAAGTTAGAGCAAGGAAGGGGCTGTGTATAACATCACTGGGGGTGGGGGAGATGTAAATGACATTCGTCCTCAGTTTGATCCTGTCAATAACAGACAAACACCAAATCTAAGAAAACTCAGTACAGCGGTGTATAACACCAAAACCCAAATTAAGAATGTGTTGGGTGAAAATCAAGTTTATTTCTCTAAACATGAAGCAAGGCCAGAAGTAGGAAATCTGTGGCCAGTGTGATGGGTTCCCAGTGGGCATCAGAGAAGCAGTAATCTGCTCTCTCTGCTCCACGGTTCCTACTCGAGGCCTGTCTCCACATCAGTTTGCCTCGACTGCCCCTCGCTGCTGTAACAAATCATCACAGTCCAAGTGGCTTAAATCAACACCAATTCATTATTGTCCCTAGATCACAACCCAAAATAAGTCTTTTTATTATTATTTTATTTATTTTTGGAGAGAGACACAGAGAGTGACAGAGAGAGAGGGAGAGGGACACAGATAGAGATGGGCGCGCCAGCAGTCTCAGCTGCTGTGAACGAAATCCATATGCATGCGCCCCCTTGTGGTCAAGTTTGGCATTGCGCCCTTGCGTCACTTTGCATCTGGCTAAATGTGGGACCTGGAGATTGGAACCGGGTTCTTAGGCTTAGGAGGCAGGTGCCTTAACCACTAAGCGATCTCTCCAGCCCCTCAAAATAAGTCTTATGGAAGTAAGAAAAAGTTGCTGACAAGATTGTGTTTCTCTGGGAAGCTCGAGGGGAAGTCAAGTTTGTCTCTGTCTCAGCTCCTGCAGGTCACCTGCACTCCTTCACTTGCCTTCCACACGTAGCCCATTCCCCCAGCCTTTGCCTCCATCCCATACCTTGCCTGTTTGACCATCTAGTTTCCCTCTTTTAAGAACCCCTCTGGGACTGGAGAGATGGCTTAGTGGTTAAGGTGCTTGCCTGCAAAGCCTAAGGACCCAGGTTTGATTGTCCAGATCCCACATAAGCCAGATGCACAAGGTGGCACATGCATCTGGAGTTCATTTGCAATGGCTAGAGTCCCTGGTGTGCCCATTCGCTCTTTCTCTCTTTCTCCCCTCTTTCTCTGTCTCTAATAAATAAATAAAGTCTAGAAAAAGAAAAGAAAAAAAAATTAAATAACCCCTCTGATTTCATTGGCCCACGTGGATAATGGCTCTCTCTCTCTCTCTTTCTCTCTCTCTCCAGATCTTTATCACATCCAGAGTGTTCATTTTTTGCCATGTTAATTGGAGCCTATGCACAGATTTTTAATCGGACCACACCATTGGTTGGATGGTGATTCTGTCCACCATCTAGCGCATTCTCTGAGGTAGCAACTGGAGCCTCAAGGATCAGAAGAGTACCTCCCTTCCAGTGCATGCCTCTTTTCTCATCGATGAACATCGGAAATCATCCTAAATAGAAACGGATTTTCTTCTCTAGAGCAGTTACTTTCTCATTGTTAGGGGAAAAAAAAAAAACCACCCAACCAGAAGCAGCTCATAGAAGGAAAGGGTTTATTCCCAAATTACAGTTTCAAGAGGAAGTTGCATGGTAGGAGGCAGACAGCTGGGCATCGCATCTCCACATAGACAGACAGGAAGGAGAGAGACTGAGCAGCCAGCAGGGCTGAACTACAGAAATATCAAGGCCCACCCCCAATGGCACCCCTCCTCCCGTGCTCCAGCAGCCAAGGATTAAGTCTGAGGCTCAGATCACAGACATGCAGGGTGATGGAGGACGTTCCACATTCAAACTGCCACACTTTGGTTTGCCAAAGTCTGTCACACTGTTGGCAAGTCAAGTGTCACCGCTGTTGTTGTGAAGACAATGCCTCTCGATGTCTATCTTCCTCTCTGGGCCCACAGGGAAGTCCTGAGAAAGGAAATACACTAAAGAATTATGCTGGAAATTTCCGTGGGGAGGGTCAATCAAAATTCAAGATATTCTGAATAAGACTTATGGAAACCTACTTTTTTGAATAATGGAACATCCAGAAGCTATAGATTGTTACTAGAAAATTTTCAGTGCCAGGGATGGGATACCTGCCAGTGAGTTGTTGGCCAGGAGTCCCTGTTGCCTCCAAAACATTACCGGCTATTGCCAAAGCCCTTGGTTTCCCTTGAGAAACAGATGGTAAGACACTATTGATGAAGACCTCACTTGCCTGAGTGGCAAGGTCACTGAGAAATCAAGCTGGTGCTGATCAGAAAACCTTCTCCCTGTAGACCAGCCAATTGAAAGCTGGAAAAAGCTGCAGTGCATGCAGCCCTATGGGAGACAGAATTCATCAGTGGTGAAAAACAGTGGACACTGGAAACCTCAAGTTTGGCCAGACAGTCCAAATGACCGAACAGGTGCAATAGTGGCACGTCTTCTCTGGGGGAAACCAACTGCTCTCTAATTGGACTGAAGGCCCTCTTTATGGGAGGGAATACATGCCTGGTATTGAAAAACCTAATCAAAAGTCTATAGCAGGGGAGGTCATGAGCCTTAGGGGTATAAAGCCTGCTCTTGTCTGGCTAAATGTATATATTATTCCCACCAAGCTGCCCTGAAAGCACTACACTTAATGTTCATTTTCATATATTAATGCTACTCTCACTTCTGGTTAGAGAAACTTCTCTTTTCAAATGGCAATGACCACTGGGATGACCCAAAAGGCAACACAGTGCTGAGAAGAAGGGACAGAGGAGTGTCCAGCACTGAAACATCTCTATTACACCCTCCAAGGCTCAGGGTCCATTACAGAAGAGGGGGCGGAAAGAATGTGAGCACCAAAGGAAGGGTACCACTCCTTACAATGCAACTGTCCAGACAGAAATTGGCCTTGATATCCATGACCTTTCAGTGCCTAGTAATATCTTCACAAGACCCTCATAATAGCAGAAAAAGATGATGACATCAAATTAAAAGAGAGACTAATGGAGAGGGAGGGGATATGATGGAGAGTGGAGTTCTGAAGGAGAATGGGGGAGGGAGGAAATACCATGGTTTATTGTCTGTAAGTATAGAAGTCGTCAATAAAAAAATGCAAAAAAAAAAAAAAAAGAATTATGCTGGAAATTTCTAGCCATTCATTTGCTGATGCACTTATGTCACCCAGTGCACAGATGTTGGTCAGAGAATATGTCAGCAGCAATTGAGTTCACCAGCTTTGGCCAAAGGTTCATAAAAGAGTTTGTGATTTTAATCAAAGTTTGTCATCCACCCAGAACTTAGCAAGTGAATTTCCATCAAAAGGAAATTTCAGCTTCTGAAAGTTACCTAGCCCAGGAGCAACAAAGGTGAACTCTGGGTCCAAAAAGGAAATAAAAATCAATCATGACAATTATTTTACTAAATTATTTTAAACTGCAGTGTATCGAGAAAGCTCAGGTAAATGTCGGCTGTCACGCCGACAAGCAGGGCCGTCCCCATGTCTGACCTTTCTCTTGTTAAAATGCATGTCAATATGCAAAATAGAAGTGTTCCCTATCAAAACTGAATGCACTCTCCATTTCTAGAAGTTCTCAAAGTAATCTGCAGAAAATGGAATTCAAGGGGCGGCTGGGCCTCACCGGAGAGCTGAACAAACAATCTGTACAAATTGCTTCTTCCTTGGAGTGACGGCTGCCTAGAGGATTCTCAGCTGAGCTTTCTTTAAAGTTCGATGCTTCAGAGAGAGACGCCCTGCCAGAAAAACATCCCAGAATGCCTCCCCGAGGCACAGGCACCACCTTGTCAGCTTCCGTCCACCAGAATCTGACCCCAAACCCAGTGGGAAGCAAAATCGATGGTCCTCTGACACGTCCAGATGAAGCACTTTTTAAAAATACATATATATATATTTGTATATTTGTGAGAGAGAAAGAGGCAGAGAGAGAGAGAGAGAGAATGAGTGCACCAGGGTTTCCAGATACTGCAAACCAACTCCAGATGCATGCGCCCCCTTGTGCATCTGGCTTACGTGGGTCCTGGAGAGTCGAACAGGGATCCTTTGGCTTTGCAGGCAAATGCCTTAACTGCTAAGCCATCTGTCCAGCCCCTGAAGCACCTTTCTAAAGAGTAAGTTACACTCAGAACCTGGGGCATCTCCCTTACCCCGTACACAGATCTCCGAGGCCTCTCCAGAATCTGAAGGGCACACCTTCCTTCCCCTCAGCATCACCTCAGGCAGTTTAGTGGAAGCACTACATTCAAAGGGATTTGGAGAAGTCATGGGAACTGTTAACATCCCCGGCTCTGAAAGGAGAGGGAGCTTCCAGAATCAGTTAACAGGAAGAGCTGGATGGAAAAGTCTTGTCATAGCTGGGTGTGGTGGCGCACACCTTTAATTCCAGCACTCGGGAGGCAGAGGTAGGAGGATCACCATGAGTTCGAGGCCACCCTGAGACTACATAGTGAATTCCAGGTCAGCCTGGGCCAGAGTGAGAGCCTACCTCAAAAAAACCAAAAAAAAAATTTAAAAAAAATTAAAAAGTCTTGTCATCTCCGTAGGTTTCCATAGACAGCTCAGTCAGTAAGGTGTTACCTCTCAGCACGAGGACAGGAGCGTGGATCCCCAACACCCTGCAAAAGCCAGGCAGTCAGTGCACCCTCAGTGCAGGAGACAAATAGAGGACAGAGAACGCCTCAGTCTTGTTGACTAGCCCCTTGCTGTAGTTCGAATGTTTGTCCCTCCCACCGCCATTGACCCAGATGCTAAAATTAAACTTGTAAGTTGGATCTGGCTGGAGGAAAGGGCAGATGCTGAAGTTCAGCCCTAAGGTGTGCTTTGGGGGCATATCTGATCCCAGCCCAAAGGCGTGAGAGAGCAGGTAGATGCTGTGGTGGGTTCGTGCTTGCGGCTTTTGGGTGTTTGCTGCCTGCTGGGTTATTTCTCTCTGCTTGGATGTATGGAGGCAGCTTCTTCTGCCATTGATGAAACTTCCTCCTGGATCTGTACGCTTGAAATAAAACCCTTCCTCTCCTGAACTGTGTCTGGTTTGATTATTCACCCAACTACTGTGCGACTGTCAACACCACCAGTCTAGCAGGATCGGTGAGCAGTTCTATGAGAGACTTTGTCTCAAAAAAAAATAAAAATAATAATATAATAATAATATAAAAGTAATAATATAAAATAATAAGGTGGAGAATAGTTGAGGAAGACCTGACATTGACCTCTGGTCTGCACATGCACACGGGTGTCCATGCACCCCCTCCACATATACACGTACACACCAGACACAGGTATGTGCAAAATACACAGAATTGATATTGGGATGACAAATATCTGAGAGAAACCTCTCGCAGGAGCAAAGAGTTGCTTTGGCTCACGGTTTCAGTTTCAATCCCTGGTCACGTGGCTCTGTTGCTATTGAGCACCCATGTGGGGAGACAGAACACATGGTAGGGCCAAGTTGCTCCTTGTGGCCTTCAGGCAGAGAGAGAGAGACAGAAAGAGAGAGAGAGATAAAGAAAGAGGGGACAAGAAGAGGTCAACACACCCCCACTCATGCGCTTCCTCCACCTAGGCTGCACCTCCCATAGTTTCCAGCACCCCGAATCTAGAACTATTATATCATTAACCTTTCAAGGGATGAATCCAGTGTCTTTTCTTCTTTCTTTTTTCTTGCCACCTCAAGTGCCAAGCCTCTTGAAGGGGAGCCTCGTGAAGCAACCCCACAAAGGTCAGCCCTGTGGCCAGAGAGCGGAATAGTGGGGCAGGAAGTGGGGTAGAGAGGGGAAAAGAAGACACTCATCTTGCTGAATGGATCCCAGTGGTTTTCCCAGTCACAGCACTGACGGGAAATCCAGAAGTGACTGGTTAGAAGCAGTATGTGGGGGCACCCCAGGAAGGAACGTATAGCAACAGTAAAGAAGAAATCAAGTCTGAGTGCAGATCTCAAGGTATTCTAATCCACGGACAGAAATTTTACAAGGTATTCAAAGGGTCCAAACTCTGTCCTCCAACGGAATAAATAACAGCCGTATGGGATTAAGATTGAGCTCCAAGTTTCCACGGTGCCAAAAATTTATCCTCATGCAGAGGCACAGAGACCTCCACATCTGGATATCCAGGAGCTCAGAAAAGCTGAAAAAGACCCATTTTAAGCAGTTAAAGACATGTTTGTGATATTCAACAGTTTCTTTTTTCTTTTTTTCTTTTTTTTTGGTTTTTGAGGTAGCATCTCACTCTAGCCTAGGCTGACCTGGAATTCACTATGTAGTCTCAGGGTAGCCTTAAACTCAAGGTAATCCTCCTACCTCTGCCTCCCGAGTGCTGGGATTAACGGTGTGCCACCACTCCTGGCCAACACATATGGTCAAAATGCATCTGTGAAGACTTGAAACTCAGAATGAGAGCCCGCACTGCTTGGGCCATTGCCATGTAACAGGCACTTCTCACACAGTGTCATTCCATCCTCACCCCAGCTTCTGAACCAGCACCGTTATCTGATCCTCACCTCACCCTTGGAAGTTATGTAATTTGCCTGAGATCTCACAGCCAGGCACACACAGCGCTGGGTTTAAACTCAGGCAGACTGGCTCTGGGGCCTGCTCTCCTCCTAACCAGACACAGGGCTTCCAGCCCACGTTCAAAGCACTTGCTGTGTATGTAGCACAGTGTCAAGAAAATGACTTTCTTTTTAAGCAAGAAACGCTTTTGTGGCACTTCAGTGAGGCTGTGGTATGGGACGGACACACGGGAGGCTAAGGAGACAGCTCCGTTGGTATAACATTTGCCTCATAAATACGTGTTTAATCCCCAGAACCAACATAAAAATGTCAGGCATGGTGAAGTGAGTCTGTAATTCCAGCCCCGGGGATACAAGAGGATCCCTGCGACTCACTGGTCAGCCAGTCTAGCCTACTTGGTGGGCTTCAGGCAAGTGAGAAATCCTATCTCAAAAGAAAATTAAGGGCTGGAGAGATGGCTTAGCAGCTAAGGTGCTTGTCTGTGAAATCTAAGGACCCAAGTTTGATTTCCCAGGACTCACGTAAGACAGATGCACAAGGTGGCCCATGCATCTGGAGTTCATTTGCAGTACCTGAAGATCATGGTGCACCCATTCTCACTCTCTCTCATTCTCTCTCTTTCTGTCCCTCAAATAAATAAATGAATAAATAATTAATTAAAAAGAAAATATAAAAAAAGATGACTGACATTTCTAAAGAACGACACCTGGGGTTGTCCTCTGGCCTCACATGCACACGCACACACATGCACAGACCTGCACACATACATGTGCACACCAATACACACTTAAAAAATAAAACAAAAAAGGATGGGACATGGACACATTAGGACGATTGATTTTCTATTTGTTGTATGAAAATGACCACAAAAGCATCTTAGCATAATCTTCGTTCACTGACTGATGTGCTCAGGCATGTGTGGCTGAGTTCTGTGCTTAGGAACTTACACGGCTCAAAGCAAGATATTCTTGGGTAGTGTGTATGCCTGGAGGATCCGGGAGGGATCCATTCCCTAGTGCCTTCAGAGTTTGAAAGGAATTCAGCTCCTGAAAGCCAAAAGGCTGGGGTCCCTTCTTTCTTGCCAGTTGTTGCCCAGGGGCCACTCACAGCTCAGAGACTGCCCACACCCCTTGCCGCAGGACATTCCTCACACGCTTCGAAACTCTCTCCAGCAAAACTCTCCATTTCCCCAGGGCTCACCTGATTGGATCAGGCCCACCCCAATGGTCTTCCGATCCTTTTACTTTTGCATGTGTATGTGCGAATATGTGTTGGCGCGTGTGCCAATGTATGTGCACATGTGTGCATGTGCATATGGAGGCTAGAGGACAACCTTGGGGGTCATCTTCAGGTGTGCTGTCCATCCCTTTTTGATACCAACTTTCTCACTGGCCTCATCCATTAGCTAGACTGCTGGTCAGTGAACCCTAGGATCCTCCTGTCTCCACCCCCCACCCCCCAACACTGGGATTATAGGCCTGTACCACTGTGCATGGCATTTTTACATAGGTGCTGGGGATCCGAACTCAGGTCCTCATGCTTGTGAGTCAAACACCTTACTGACTGAGCTGTGATCTCACACCCCCAAATCTCCCCATCTTAAGGTTAACTAAGTACCACAATTACAATGACAAAGTTCTTTACTGGACAGGGCCATGTCTTCTGACAAATTCCTCCCATGCTAAAGGGGAGAGGATTACACAGGGCGAGGGTCACTGAGGGCCATTCTGCCTCCCATAATGCTTGGAACAAAACACCGACATAAGATAACCACAAAGCAATGGAACGGGCCCATGGCACCTCCTGACGGGCTATGCATTCATAGACATCCCTGATTAACCTTGAACTTGAGTTCCACCCTGGGGATCCTCCCGGGTTCAGCCTCTGTTATCCAAGTTGCTTCATTTCTCTGTACCTCAGGGCCATTGCTTGCTTTGTCATCAGATACATGATAATATATGTCTTCATCTCACAGTGTGCTATGAAGAACGACAATTAAATTCATGTGTTTACGGAGCAGGCACTGAGTAGTAGCGTACTTACTTGATGCTATTAGAACTCCTGCCCTCATAGCTGCTGATATCCGATTGCTTTTCACATTCAGATTCAGCCACAAGTGAGATAAGGCCAGGCTGAGTGTACAGCAAAGCTGGGGGTAGCTCTGTCGCTTGTGTGATTTAACGCGGATTCCGGGAACAATAACCCTGCTCACTGATGCATCCGCTCAAGTACAGATGCCAGTGGCCCCTGGTAATCCGAGCGTCCCCTGGGCCTGCTGCACTGACACAATGGCTTATCACTCCTTGTCGAGTCCTCAGTTAGCAAGAGCACGGAGGCTTTGAGAGGAAGCCTGCCCTGTCCTGATACACACACAGGAAGATGTTGTGCAATTCCTCAGAGCGTAGTCACCACCCCAAACCTACAAGCTCCTCTCATCTGTCTAAGTTATGCCGAGCTTCTCTTCTGTACTCACTTGCATTTAAGCAACCTTGTGGGTCAGACTCCTTCCCACAAGACAGCTCCTGTCATGATTCAGCTTCATCACTCACGAGAAGGCCTTAAAAGAGGTCCTGAGGACTAGGTCTTTTCTAGAAGCATCTTCCTCTTTAACTGGTGAGGGACAACAAACGCTGTCTGATTTTTATCTACACCATTGGCTTCAAAAGTGGAAAACAAGGGCTAGAGAGATTGCTTAGCAGTTAGGGTGCTTGCCTGTGAAGCCCAAGGACCCAGGTTCAGTTCCCAAGTACCCATGTAAACCAGATGCACAAGGTGATGCATGTGGTTGGAGTTTGTTTGCAGTGGCTAGAGGCCCTGGTGCACCCATTCTCTCTCTTTCTCTGCCTCTTTTCCCCTTTCTCTCTCTCAAATAAATAAAATATAAAAAGAAAGAAAATGGAAAACAAGTATGAACAAAAATTAAAGCTGAGACTAATTTTATACTAAAGAATTTTATCCTAGAAATTTTATACTAGAAAGAAACTCAACTGTAATTCTGAGAAAAGATGAGGCTCTGCAACCCAGCGGGATAAGATGCAGTACTCAGAGGTCTTCCTTATCTACCCAGGCCCAAAAATAAAAATTCACATACAGCATCTATAGCAGCTCTCCCAGAAGGCAAGAGTGTCCTGAGAGCCACACAATGCTGCCTGAATCAAAGAAAACCCCAGTAATGAGGCATCTGTGTGCAACAAGACTAAGACAAGGTTCGATCTTCTCCCACTCCTATAAGGAGTCCCTTAGGTGGTAATGCAAAACACAATCAACTACACTATATCAAGAAACTACAACAAAACGTGATGTTGTAAATAACAGATGATTTAAACAGATTTAATTGAGATTCATGGTCTAGTGTAGTTGGTGCTAGAATCCAGGCTCTAGAAGGGCAGGGACCGAGTATCTGTCAGCGCTGTGTCCCTGGTTCTTAGCTGGTCACTGAGTTCTGTGAACAATGACTCCTAGTGAAATGTGGGGTCTCATCATTTTCCAGAGATGAACTCAGCCATATCACCCACTCCCTATGTTGGCTCCGGATGCCATCATTCTATTCCCTTCTCAAAAGCTAAAGGGTCAGGACTGGAGAGATGGCTTAGCAGTTAAGGCACTTGCCTGCAAAGCCAAAGGACTCAGGTTCAATTCCCCAGGGCCCACATAAGCCAGATATACAAGGTGGCACAGCTGGAGTTCATTTGCAGTAGTATGCTCTATCTATCTATCTATCTATCTATCTATCTATCTATCTATCTATCTATCTCTATCTCCCCTCCACACACATACACACTTCAAATAAATAAAATGCTAAAGGGTCACTCCCCAGCTCTTGGGTCTAAACAAATTACAACTACTCTGCCCAGCAGGTGCCTGAAGATGGAATGGTGTGTGGCTTCTAAGGCTAAGTCAGGCAGAGCCACACAGGTTCCCCTCCTGCTTCTCCTGGGTTGCTTGTTCCTGCAGAGACAAGAGACTAGGTTAGAAGGCCATCTACCCTGAGATCTGAGACTGTTCCCAGGGCTGCCAGCCACACACATACAGCACCTGCAGCATCCCCCTAGTGGAGCCGTCAGATGACAGCAGCCTTAGTCAACGTCAAATCCATCATGTGAGAAAATCCACTTGAGAACCAGCCAGCTGAGCCCTTTCTAAATTCTGATCCATGAATATGAACGAAACAAAACCGTGGGTTTAGACGGTTGAATTAAGGAATAATTTGCTGCCTAACACTAGGTAACTCTACCAACCAACCTCAATCAAAACAGATGTCACATCCTGGGATACTTTCTTTTTAATTTGAGAGAGACAGAGAGGGAATGGGCATGCCAGCGGCCTCTCTGTCTCTATGAACGAACTCTAGGCACCTGCGCCCCCTTGTGCACATGTGCAACATTGCACGCTTGCGTCACTTCTGCGTCTGGCTAAACATGGAACCTGGAGATTCGAATGGGTGTTCTTAGGCTTCACAGGCAGGCGCCTGAACCACTAAGCCATCTCTCCAGCCTGGTCTTGGGATACTTTTTGATGATAGTGCTATCACAATTCATGAAACATGGACGGAACAACACAGCTCACCTTTTAAGCTTTTTCATTAACAACTTCCTACATATAGACAATCTGCCATCTCATAATCCCCTCCCACAGTTTCCCTTTCTTCCTTTATCCCCTCTACTGAATCCCTTATTCTTTCCAACTAGCCCCTGTTTTATTTTTTTTTACTTTTTTTTTCATTTATTTGAGAGAGGACAAAAATAGGCAGGGAGGTAGAGAGAGAGAATGGGCACACCAGGGCCTCCAGCTGCTGCAAATGAACTCCAGATGCGTACACCTCATTGTGCAACTGGCTTATGTGAGTCCTAGGGAATTGAACCTGGGTCCTTTGGCTTTGCAGGCAAATGCCTTAACCACTAAGCCATCCCTCCAGGCCAGCTGTTTTATTTTTGAAGCCATCTTTTTCTCCTTCCTATTATGCAGATCTTGTCTGGGCAGCATCAGCCACTGTGAGGTTACCAGTTTGTTTTTAATGTTAACTTTGTGTGCAAAGAGCATTCTGCACCATTGTTGAGCACAGCTTGAATATAAGTCCTTACTTCTGTTTCATCGCATCCATTTGTAATACTTACGGTGCTGTGTCCACCCGAAATCCTAAGCACCAATGTGATGATGCTGGGAGCTGGGATCTTTGGTTGGATAAGGATGGTGACATTCTCATGATTGAGATTATTGCCCTTATATAAGGACCCTAGAGAGATCCCTTGCCCCTCCCGCCTATGTGAGAAACAGTGGCTACAAGCAGGAAGCCGAGCCCCACCAGAGCCCATCACTCAGGCATCCTGACCTTGGACTATCAGCATCCAAATCCATGAGAAATAAATGTTTGTTGCTAGACTATGATATTTTTGTTACGGTAATCCAAGCTATCATTTAAAATTCAAACTGCTTATTTAAGCCTCAGAATGACTACATCATTGCGTTAGTACAGGTATATAATTTGAAATTCAATATGTAAATGATAGACCGCATACTAAAGCTATTTAAACACTGGGGTGGAAGCTGGAGAGACAGCTTAGTGGTTAAGGCACATTCCGGAAAAGACTAATGACCTGGGGTTCAATTTTCCAGACCCTGCGTAAAGCCAGATGCACAAAGTGGTGCATGCATCTGTAGTTTCTTTGCAGAGGTCAGAGGTTCTGGAATGCCCATTTTCTCTTTCTCTCTCTCCCTGTAAATACATAAATGAATAAAATAAATAAAAATATTTTCAAAACTGGGGTGCATGATTAAATGCCAGTGGGGAATAAGAAAATAAATCAGATCTTTCCCAACATCTCAGAGGTTCTAGGACTTCCCTCACATAACCTGGGGCCACACTTTGTGACGTCATCTTACACACCCGAAGAAGAAGCCCGCAGAGTCTTGGGCACAATCTGAGTTGCAGTTGTGCACGTGCACAAAGACCATGTGCCTCCTGGGTGTACATCTCTGTTGTGATTCTCCATGAGTGTGTGTGTGTGTGTGTGTGTGTGTGTGTGTGTGTGTGTGTGTGTTGAGAGACAGAGAGAGAGAGAGAGAGAGAGAGAGAAAGATCTGATCAAGGTCATAACCCTTTTATTTCCAACCCAAGATGTTGATTTAAATATTTCCAGCCAGCTACTGAAGAAAGTGCAAAAATGATCTGTGTTGTCACATTTGATTGAGATGAATGGAGGATCTTTAATTTGTGACTGTTTCTCTCTAATCATAAGGACACATTTTTGGAAATTTCTGTAAATACTTGAACATGGGTGGTCTGAACCTTAGCTTTGATTATCACTTAAAACCTTCGTTTCTCTTTCTTTTCTAATCCACAGTCTATACCTACCCACATTTTAAAAGTTACATACCAAATCCTATAAAAATACAAACATATTGCCTAAAAAATACACCATAAATGGAATAGGAAAATAAACATAGACTGAAAACCATAATTTCAACACATAGGGCTAATCCTCAAAGTGTAAAGAATCCTAAGAAGCGAATAAGAAAAAGACCGTTAATACATTAACTAAATAGGCAATAGAGGAGAGAAAATCCGCATGATCCCCAAAGCACCAATAAAAGTAATAATAATGCCAGGAGTGGTGGCACACACCTTTAATCCCAGCATTCAGGAGGCAGAGGTAGGAGGATCACCGTGAGTTTGAGGACACCCTGAGACTACATAGTGAATTCCAGGTCAGCCTGAGCTAGAGCGAGACCCTACCTTGAAAAACCAGAAAAAAAAAATTAAAAGGAAAACAAAACCTCCCATTTATTTGACAACCAATACCAAGTACAAAACCATCTGTGTCCGCAGCAATTGTGCGGAAGAGGCTGGTGAGAACACGAAGCCGTGAGGTTTCTGTAAAGTAATCTGCCCGGCACACTTCATTTAATGTTAAGTATTCCCTTTGCACTGGCTGCTTACCTTTGGAAATATGTCCAAAAGCAGAAATGTACAAGGATACAAAAAAAATGTGTATGCGCACACTATGTGCATCCTGTGGGTTCATATATGCATTTGGAGGTGGTTACAAGCTATAGAAAAAGGACCGGAAGGACATGCTTTCGGCTATTGATTTCAGTTATTTTACAAAAAGTCAAAATAGAAAGGAGGAACACAGTATTTCCTGCATGCTGCATTGCTGGACTTAGCAGAAGAAAAGGTTTGTGAGGGCAATTAAGGGCCACATTGATAGAAGTTTCAAAGCTGGTGGTCAGGAAAGCCTCCTGAGAAAGCGGCTTTGGAGCTGACCCTGGAAAGATGGGAAGAAACCAGTCATGGAAAGCCCCCCAATAGAAAGGATCTTCCAGTAGAAGCCCTGAGGTGGTGTTGCCAGTTGAACTGAAGTTCTGGCTGCTGAAACCTGTAAGGATGACTGTGGCCCTTATGTGTAAACAGAAACTGCAGATGCGAACTTTAAGACAAAGCTATGCTTGATCAGAGTGGTCCTTCACACGATGGTCATTCAGTGTCCCTATAAGAAGAGAAGGGACACAGAGACAAACATGGAGACTGCCCAGGGGACAACCAAGGCAGAGATTGGAGTGACAGGTCCACAAGCCAAGGGTCACCAAGGACTATGAGAAACACCTGGACTTGCAGTGAAGTTCGGGAGCCTTTTGAAGTTGATTTTTGCGCAGGATAAGAGACAAGGGTCTAGTTTCATTTTTGTTTGTTTTGTTTTTCAAGGTAGGGTCTCTCTCTAGCTCAGGCTGGCCTTGAACTCACAGTGATCCTCATACCTCGACTTCCCCAGTGCTGGGATTAAAGGCTTATGCCACCACGCCCAGCTAGCTTCATTCTTCTACCAGCAGATAACCAGTTTTAAGTACACCATTTATTGAAAATTCTATCTTTTCTTCAGTGTGTTTTTGGGGGGCATATTTGTAAAAAAAAAAAAAAAAAAAAGTCAGGGGGCAGTAGTTTCAAGGATGTATACCTGAATCTTCTATTCTATTCCATTAATCTATATGTCTATTCCTATACCAGAACAGAAAACAAGCTATTTTTATCACTGTAGCTCTGTAGCATAGCTTGAAATCAGGTTTAGGGATACCCCCAGAAGTATCCTTTTTTACTGGGGATAATTTTTGCTTATCTGGGTCTTTTGTGCTTCCATGTGGATTTAAGATTTTTTTTCTCTTTCAGTGAAGAATGGAATTTTTATTAGGTTTGCACTGACTCTGTAGATTGCTCTTGGTAGGATGGCCGTTTTCGAGATGTTCTTGCAATGGGAAGTCTTTCCGTCTTCAGACGTATGCCTCAATTTCTTTCTTCAGAGTTTTGAAGTTTGCATTGCACAGGTCCTTCACTGCCTTTGTTAGTGATAGTCTGAGAACACCAGGGTCTTAGAAAAGGACAGACAGAGGACAGTAGGAAGCTTTTGGAGGAAGGAGGACCATGGAAACGTGTTGACTTTAAACTTGGCTTCCAGGACGGTGAAGGAACACATGTCTGTACTTTCCCCAGCCAGTGAGCACTGCTTTGCTCAGTAGCCCCAGGAAATGAACATGAGTGGGGACAAGCCTGGTGTACTCAAGGGGCAGAAAGCAGAAGCTGCAGTGGTGAACTCCAGGTTCAGAGATGGGGACAGGGACTTAGAAAAGGGAGACCATCTCTGCGGCATCTTGGCTAGGCCAGGGCAACAACACTGCCTGCCCTCGGCCTACAATGGGAAGTCCAGACCGTCAGCGAGGAAAGGATGTGATCTGTTGTTCACATTTCTCGAAATCACTAGGACCCCACGGTATGGGCTACAGGACAAAGCAGGTGGGCCAGCAGGCACAGAGACAGTGAGCGCGCCGTCTCAGAGCCCAGGATTGCTTGTTTGCTTGCCTCACAGCAGCAGCAGCAATATGAAGACAGGAGGAAATGTGGACTCTTTAAGGAAGTCCAGAAGCATTCGACAGAGCCAGGCGCTGCCCAGAAAACATACCTGTGCTCTTATTCCCTGAACCTGCAGGTCTTTCTGACCAAAACCATAGTTTGTCATCTTTCTCCCTTCCTGAATTTACTTGGAACGATCCAGACTGGAGGCATGTGTTTCCTGAGATGATGGGTTGGTCACACGTGAACACATATTGCACGCTGAATTCACAGGGCATACTTACGGAAGAAACAAGCACCATTTCCTGCTACATATGGCTGTCCAGTGTTTTTCTCTCTCTCTCTCTCTTTCTTCCTCCCTCTTTCAGTATGAAAATGCTGCATTTTGTATCTCTCCCCATTGTGATCATTCTGTTTTTGTGACTGTATACTCGTTTCCCTGGCAACATGGTAGGATTGGCTCTGATTGGCCAGGTTGTCAGGTTCATTGTGAGAGCCAGGGGCCCAGTTTTGGGTGGTGAGTGCAGGTGTGTTGTCCAGCGCTACGCAGACAAGCCTGGTCAGGACACTGGCATGAATTTGGGGAGCTTTGTAACCCCTACGCCTGCTGAGGAGACCCACTTCCACCTGCTTGTGCAAAAGTCCTTGGTATTGCTTTGGACAAAGCAGATGCAAAAATCTCAATGACAGCGTCAATACGTGTGTGAACAAGGTGCTTAGCGATGGGGTTCTTGGTCCGCGGTGTCGAATCTGCTTATGGAAGATAAGACATGAATTCTTAAAGCAGCTGACGGAGAAAGGTCCAGTTGTTGTACCCTCGGATTAGAACCAGCCACACAGATTGAATTTAGGCTCTCTGTAAAATCTTGACAGTGTCAGAAACTCAGCCAAATGCTTTCTTTTCTTTAAATACATTCCATTGAGAAAGAAAGAGAAGGGGGTTGGGCACCTAGTTAAGTGGTAGAGCACTAGCCAAGGATGCACAAGAAATGGACTTGTAAGGATGAGGTCATAAGAGTACAGTGCCATCAAGACAGCTCGAGCAAAATTCCAGCCCAGTTCTGCCACTTAGAGTGAATCATTTATTTATTCAATGTATCAGAGGTGTGCTTTAATTAAAAGCACAGCTCTATTTACTGATTACTGTGGGTGGAGAATATCACTCAACAGTTGATAATCCTTATTAGCCAATGAATAAAAAAAATCCCTCAAACATATTAGGTACAGATTGGCGCCTGAAAAAAAGGTAATGACTATATTTTCTTATTTTCACAAATTTGCAAGTAGCCACGCCTGGCCCACTTTTTCTAGTTCTTGTGTTTTCGAAGCAAGCTTGTAGTTGGCATCTAGACCTACTACACTCTGCACTTAAACGTGTTTAACTGGGCTCTGCAGCCAGCACAGTCTTAATATAGACATAAAAGTCATTGGCAAGCAGTCATTTTTCACCTGGGTTAAGTGTTACAGGATGTTCAGCGCTAGTAAAGCTAACATTTAGGCTGTCCAAATCAAAGAAGGAAGAAGGGATCTGAAAGAAATAGGCTCAGGAAACACATTCCAAATATTCTTTCCAAAAAGCTGATTGCATAGTAATAATTAACTTCTCTGTTAAAGTCACTAGGAAAAAATTATATATATATGCCATCTGAAACTCATGCTGACACTCCCACCCACCCCCCTTTAAGGGAAAAAAAAATGTCTTTTAAATCGTGCACAGAGCACCAAAATCCTCATCAAGCCGCTGAACCCACCAACTCCTCAGGCTTTCACCTGTAAACTGGGGAGACCAACTCCCGAATGCTGTATCTTGCCAAGGTGTCTTATGTGACCGGATTTTGGTAGCAGGTCTTGTTTCAAGTCCATCTCTCAGTAATGAATATGGCGTAAAAGAACTTGACAAACCTTCTAGTTTCCCTTGGGCTTGTGCATTTCAGTGTGGATACTTTAACCTGGTTCTTTTGGTTTGAGGTTTTGAGACAGGGTCTCACGCTGTAGATTGTGTCGGCCTGAAACTCACTATGCATCGTAGGCTGGCTTCAAACTCACAGTTATTCTGCCTCAACCTCCTTCCTGAGTGCTGTGGTTACAGGAGGGAGCCACCATGGCCATATTAACTGTGAGCTCTCACAGTTAAATCCACCACATGTTTTTGGCCTCTCCTTTGGTCTGGCTTCATTGTCTCCATGCCACTACCCCAATGGAAGCGTGTAGGACTCTTTATTTCTTGGGATTCCTGCTGCCTTTAGGACCAGTATGCAAGGGAGGGCTCCAGGAAAGAACCTCCATGTAACCAGAAAGTCTTGGGTGAGAAGAGGCTCCCACAGAACCCCAGCTTTGAGCTGCCCCTCCCTGATTAGTCCCCCCAGCCTGTCCCAACAGAAGCCACCTTCCTCGATGTCCCCCAAGTCCCAGACAAGCATCCCGAGGACTGCATGGGATTTCTAGAGCAGGCCTAGCAACACAGAGAAGTGAAAACCAAAAGCGTAAGGCTGTGGGGATAGACTTCATTGCAAGGGGGAAAAAACATTACTAATAACGTCAAGGCAGGGAATGGAGGTGGGTCACAACAAAACTTCATTTAGAGCCAACAGAATAAAAATGACTGGAGAGAAAACAAAGAATGGACCCTAAATGAAAGATCCCTTGCAAGCCCGGGGAATAGACCTGGTGGAGTGCTGGAAACAAAAAGGCCCCGGCGCTAATAAAACAGGGAGAAATGAAAATGCAACACAAAGCCGTACGAGTCTATGTACAAGCCAAGGTTCGTGCACACGCCAATAAAAGCAGGGACGTGGGGAACAAAGGATGTCATAGCAACCTCAGAGAGCCCCATGGTGCTATGGGCTGCAACGCACACTGTCGTCCATCAAGGAGGCTCCCCACACCCAAATGTGTGTCCATGCAGGGACAGCTGTGGTCCCCCCCAGCTAGACGAGTCCAGGCCCCTACACTTTCTTTCTTCCTCCCTCCCTCCTTCTCTCAAAATCCAAGCCAGGTCTGCACTAAGTCTGCCCTTTCTGTCCTCAACAGCTGCCTCTAGAATGCAGGGAAACAGCTTGGACCCAGCCTCCTGTTACATTCTCATCCTCCAGATTACACTTGCCAAATTATCTCAGATCAGGGCAAAATGTAGCCTTTCCCTGTGGCCCTCTAAGTGAATCCCTCTGCTTCTTTAGAAATCAACACAATGATAGTAACCACGGAAATAGCAAACAAACACGTTTTGCTTGCCTTTGCAGGATCAAGCAGCCCGCTGTTCCGACTGGGGGGGCGGGGGGATTGTGGATTTCCAGGGGGATATAAAGCTCATTTACCTGTCCCTAATTCAAAAGAGAAATGTTCATTTTCTTTCGTCGCTATCTGCTCCTTAAATTACAACTCTCTCCTGTATTAATAGACCATCATTTCTTTCCACTTTTCTGGTGGTTGGCATGAGCGAGATGCTGGAATGCTGGAAGAAGGAGAAGCACTGAAAAAAGGAAAGGTGAGTTTCACCAGCAAGACTTTGGAATGCAGTGGGAAATAAAGGAGAAATGTTACAGAAACCTAACGGAGATATTGACATGTGTGTCTGGAAAGCTAAACTTAGCAAAGTGTAAGGCAAGCACAGGCTTTCTCACTTTATTTCAGTATCTGGGAACTTTCAGTGGCGGGTGCCGTATGAATATTTATTAATGCATTGTGAATCAGAACCTGTGATTATTACTCAAACTATCTTTTTACCTTACAAGCTTCAACTCAGAAGAATAAAAACACATCTGCTCGAGCTCTCCCCATATTTTATTCAATGTTTTAACAGCTTTGCTGTAAATATCTCATCCATTACGATTCAGTTGTGACTCTATCGGCTTCACGTCTCCTGTTTTATTACTGTCATCACAGTGAAACAACACACTGTTAATTCTGTTAACTAACAAGTTCATTGTTCCAGGAAGTCAGCGAGCTCGCGTGTGTTGAGTCCACATGTTGAAAGAGAATCGGTTATAAATCAAAAAAAGGGTCTGAGAAAGGCGTCTTCCCTTTGTTCACATGAGTGGATCTTTATTTGAGACTGTCGTTTAATATCCTGTCATGGCAGGAATGAGTAAATCGGAAGACTGGCCCAGATTCAGTTGTGTTAGGTGGAGAGCATATAGACCCTCTCCAAGAACTCAGCTGTGGAATATGCAAGCATTCCTGAAGTTTGAGGTTCTCGGCATGAACCTTGGGCCTCCCGCGTGCCTCCCATCCAACTGAGCCCTGGCAAAGTTGTCTTCTTTTCCGGTCTCTCCATGGATCAAGTGCTTCTACTTCTCTTCCCTTATAGGAAAGGCGGCCAGTGAGGAGGGTCTGATGTGAAGAAGGTGACGATACAGAGCCAGCAACCCTGCTTGCTTTCCAGCCCTGCCAGCTCCGAGAAGTGTGGCCATGGATGTTTTCATTCCCTTCCAGAATAGCATCTGTGGCTGGAAAGATGGCTTAGCAGTTGGTTCGATTCCCCAGGACCCACGAAAGCCAGATGCACAAGGTGGCAAATGCATCTGAGGTTCATTTGCAGTGGCTGGAGGCTCTGGCACACCCATCCTCTTTCACTCTCTCTCTCTCTCAAATAATAAATAAAATATTTTAAAAGAATAGCATTTGTACAATGGAAGCAACAGTGATACCACCTCATGAAGTGGTTCTGGCCATTGAATGAACAGGTGTGTGTAAAGTTCCGTGAACATCATGATTTGGTGCCCAAAGTGTCACGTCTTCTCCCACCACCACTGCCTCTCATCCACACCACTCAACCAGACCCTGGAACATCTGGAACCCAGTGGTATTCACTCAAGCCCTTGCTCATTCGCCATCTCAGACACAAAGAGGCCTCTCTGCCTCACTCCCAGCTAATTGGCAGAGCCTGACTCACCTTGAACTCTGCCCACACAGACTGTGGGAAGCCCATCTTTGAGCTTCTTCATCTTTCCAAAGTGCAGGGAGAAGCTGTGTGACAAAGACAGGGATTTGTGTATCTAGCACCAAGGCGTGTGTGTGTGTGTGTGTGTGTGGCTTATGGAAAAGTTCATGGCTGTGGTGGTTGAGTGGGCTGTCTTTGTTATGATCTGACACTAGTTCTCTGGGCCTATAACCCTCTCCTTTAGTTTAACTAAAATTATAGGTAAAAAGGCTACTTAAAAAAAAATTTTAATTATTTTATTTATTTTTGGAGAGAGACACAGAGAGAAACAGATAGAGAGGGAGAGGAAGACAGAGATGGGCGTGCCAGCAGTCTCTCAGCTGCTGTGAACGAAATCCAGATGTGTGCATCCCCTTGTGGGCAAGTGCGGCATTGTGTCCTTGCATCACTGCATCTGGCTAAACGTGGGACCTGGAGATTGGAACCTCTGGAGATTGGAACCAGCCTTCTTAGGCTTAGCAGACAGGTGCCTTAACCACTAAGCCATCTCTCCAGCCCAAAAGGCTACTTCTTATATTAGTGACTGTGGCCAAGTAACAACAAGAAACGGGGAAGAATAATTTCTTTTGGCTCACGGTTTGAGGGTATAGTCTGTCATGTTGGAGAAAACGTGGCAGCAGAAGCAGCTATTGTGGTGGGTGTGGAAGGCTGCATGCTAGCTCACATCTAGAAAGACCAGGAAGGAGAGAGAGGGCGGGGGAGGGGGAGAGAAACAAGCTAGAAATAGGGCTAGGTAACCTGTCCCCAAGGGACCCACTTCCTCCAGCTAGGCTCCACCTCCTGAAGGTTCCCCAACATCCCCAAAACACCAGGCTGGGAACTAAGTGTACAAGCACATGAGTCTATGGGCAGGGAGTCATAGTGTGTACAAACCATAACACCTCTCAAGATCCAGCAAAGACTGCTTTCCTGAAAGTAGAAAGGATCGGGACATTGCTAAGAAAATAATTTTTGTAGAATTTCAGCTCCTGCTGGGCATTGTGGCACACGCCTTTACCCCCAACACTCGGGAGGCAGAGGTGGTTGGATTGCTGTGAGTTTGAGGCGGCCTGAAACTACGTAGTGAATTCCAGGTCAGCCTAGGCTAGAGCGAGGAAAAAAGAAAAAACAAAAAGGAAGAAGGATTTCAGTTCCCCAGGACAATTGGGAAGGTTCAAAGGAAGCAAAAGTGTTTTCCTTCCCATTCTGTGTTGCAATAATAATAATTGGGCTTTCCCTTAACAATAAAAAAAAATAGTTCTACTTCCTCTGAGTATTGTCACCCTGTGAAAGGTTCTATTCAGACTCTGGGTGAAGATTCATGTCGGCTCTCAGCACTTTCACTGACGCTGTTGTAGTCGCAAAGTTATGAAACACACAAGCAGGAAGAATGGGTTCTGAGGGTATCTGAAAGGAAAACCTTAGATCCCAGCCTGTATCTGACCTATTCACAAGAAAAAAATATAAATATAAAACAACCACCTTCTCTTAAGAAGGTCATCAGAGCCTACTGGTGTCACAACACAGATGAGCTGGATTTATGAGGACACGTTCTGGTTCGTTACAGGTAGTGTTTTTAAGACCCAGTTCCATCAGGGCACCCTGCCTCCGTCCCTCAGTAGTGATTCTGAACCTGTCTCCTGAGAAAACAAGGAAGGCTGCTGATCATTTTGAATTCCTTGATGCTCTTAACTTTCCGGCTGCATGTTGGAAATCATTGTAAATGAATTGAATGAAATTCACAAGTGTTATATGCCAGCAAATGATGAACTCACAGGAAATACGACTCAAATCCACTTTTTTCATTTTGTTTTTTTTCCCCCTATAATAAATAGAAATGAACAAATGTGGCTTTAATGATGTCTTAGAGTGAGAGCTTTTATTGATATATTATCAGTTGGAAGCATGGAGTGCTTTGGTGAAATAAACTCCATTCTGCATATTTATAACCAGATTGGAAAAGGTGTGTTTGTTATTTTGTGTGGCATTTCCTAATGACAGTGAGGTTTTCTGGATGAAGATGTACTGTCACCATTATACAAATGAACAGGACTTCAGCTTAGAAAATGTTTCCTGGATTGAAGATGTTTTTGTACTTACTTAGTTCCCAATTACTTTCTTAACCTGGGCTCACAAACTTAAAATATTCTTTTCTCCCTTCCAGTAAAGCTAGAAACATGCTCAGAATTATGTCATTTGAGAGAAAATTTGGAGCAATGCCCCGCCTTGGACAGCTGAGGGTCTGATCCTTGGATAGCTATAATTTGAACAGATTAAAGTCTTTTGAATGAAAAAAAAGAAAAGAAAAGAAAAGAAGAGGAGGGGAGGGGAGGGGAGGGGAAGGGAAGGGAAGGGAAGGGAAGGGAAGGGAAGGAAAGGAAAGGAAAGGAAAGGAAAGGAAAGGAAAGGAAAGGAAAGGAAAGGAAAGGAAAGGAAAGGAAAGGAAAGGAAACTGACTCCACTGTATCTTTTACTTGGAGAAGACTGGCTCCAAACATAGTGAGATGAAGGCATCTAAACGGTGTCACCGGAAGTGGCTGTCATTCCAACTCAACATTGCTCTCCGACTTTTCTTAGCTTTCCTTCAAGATAGATTGTCACACAAAGTCACACTGTGACAACAACCATCCCAGAGCAGTTTCTTTGTCTCATATCTAGCAAGAAATAGATTCTTCCCCTACCCGTTCCCTCTTTCATCCTACCCGTGGAACTTTAGGGCCGCCTACCATTGGCTCACTCGCTTGCATACAACTCCTGGGACAGAATGCTGTATTCAAAGGTATGCCAGTTATTCCCTCCAATGGAATAAGAACCAGAGGATGCCCCGTGAGCGTGAAGCAAGATGATAACCCCAGAATGCGGAGAGGGGACCCCCCTGACGCTGAGATTGTATGATGGTGGATTTAACAACCATTCCCTCACGTTTTGTACATAATGAACAATGGCTCAGTCTTCGTAGCACAGACATATTTCACTTAGTGACATTTCCACGGGTCCCCTTTCATGGGAGTATAGTCGCTTGTGACAACACAGCCCTGAGATACACTGCGTCAGCCAGTGGCTTTCTAGGAATGTACTCACTTTCCCAGTAAAATACAATAGAAGCAGTTTGGAGAAGTAGCTTTCCCTCCTTCATTTTTATGCCTTGAATATACAAGGAAATTGAGGTTGAAACTGCCATCTTGCACTTATGAAGAAAAATCCAGAAAAAAAAAGTGTCATAATAATTAAAAAAAAAATAGTGTCCTAGTCACCATAGTGTCATTTGAACAAACATTTCAATGAATTATTATATAAAAAAGAAAAACAGCCCTTTTTGTTTCTTGCAACCAAACATAATCTTAACTTATAAGATATTCACAAATGTATGCAAATAGGAAATTAATTACATGGGAATGAAATTTCCATAGTAGTGGTTTAGCCCCAACCCTCTGCTTTCTTTAGGCACATTGTTTTCCCATTGCATCTTTCTGAATATGCATCACATCTCAGCACTGAGACAAAGCCCTCATTATGTCAGGAGGAAACGTCTCTGAAGCTAGATTCACGGTGGGAAAACAGACCCAGGAGTGCAGTTCAGTATCCAGCCCTCCCAAGTGTCTTTCCTGGAATGTGACATCGGTTGTCAGCATGTTGATCTACATGGCTGACCTTGTCCACCGACTCTGTAGTTCTTGACCACCTCCTCCTGCATCACTTCCACTTCCACCCAGGTTCCTTGTCTCACAGCCACTGCCGTGTAATATCCTCATCTGTTCATGTAGAATTTGTCCCCATCTCTCCTTCAATATTGGGAGATGGGATAGGAGACTCCAATTGCTTCCTTTCGATGTTGATTAACTACATATTGCAGGCATGATTAACCAAGATGCTCCTTGTGAACGTTATGCATACACGAAACCCCAGAAGAAACAAAGAGTTCTAGGGGCTCGTTGTAGAAGGGACATCACTCCCCCAAACACCTCAATCACAAAGTGACAACGTAGCAAGGGCCACAGCAGAGACAGAGATATAAGGAATGGCACTCACAGGAGCAGAAACATTGCTGGAAGATGTGAGAAGAACTTGGGCTTGAAACGGACCTGTAAACTAGGCAGGAGCTAAGGAGCTGCTGCAGTTTTGATGTGACAAACACTGACCAGAAGCAGCTTACGGGAGCAAAGGGTTTATCTTGGCTTAGGGTTCCAAAGGGACGCTTCATCGTGGTGGGAAAGCATGATGGGGCAGGAAGCTGGCTCACAGCTTCAACACTAGTAGCAGGGAGGAAACGAGAGTGAGCTGGGCTAGACTAACAAACTTCAAGGCCTGTCCACAGTAACGTGCTTCCTTCACAAGGCTCCACCTCCCAAAGGTGCCACCAACTGGGAAGCAAGTATGAGGCTTGGGCTGGAGAGATGGCTCAGTGGTTAAAGGCATTTGGTGTCTTGCCAAGACTGTAAGCTTGATGGTCTAGGTTCGATTCCCCAGGACTCATGTAAAACCAGATGCACATGTGTCTGGGGTTCGTTTGCAGTGGCAGGAGGCCCTTGTGCACCCATACTTACTCTCTGTCTCTTTCTCTCTGCCTCACTCGCTCAAATAATAATTGTTTTTAAAGTATGAGGCTTAATCACCAACAATGAGGCTGTGGGGGACATTTTGCATTCAAACCACCAAACAGACGCTGAGCAATGGGAAGAGAATGATTAAGTGAGTGGAGTCTAGGTGGGAGGAGCTACTGATGGCCCTGAATGTCCAGCCAGGTTGCATCATAGAAGCTCTGAGGGTAGCGGGATGGGTCAAATATAAACTATCTTGTAAGCGGACAAAGTTATTTTAGAATGCAGATTTGTTTTTAAAAGCTATAAATGTTAAGTGGGAAGTTCAAACAATAAAGACATAGCCAGGCTTGGTGGCACACGCCTTTAATCCCAGCACTTAGAAGGCAGAGGTAGAAGGATGGTAGTGAATTTGAGGCCACCCAGAGACTACATAGTGAATTTCAGGTCAACATGGGCTAGAGTGAGACCCTATCTCAAAAAAAGAAAAAAAAAGAAGAAGAAACAAAGGCATGACGAATACAGGTCAACAGATAATCATATTAGTTCCTTTTCTTGTTGCTATGACAAAACTTCCAACTCTTTATGGAATGATTTGATTACGTCAGTGCAGAATGGCTCAGTCTGTGGCCATGGCTGTATGGGGCAGGGGCTGTGCACATGACAAGGGCAGGAGGCAGGAAGAGGTGGACTCAGAACGAGGGAAAGTGTAAGCTTCAACCCTCGCCCCTTTGTGACCTTCTGTCAACCAGGACCAATCTGCTAAAGATTCCATAGGTTTCCAAGCAGCACCATGAGCTGGGGACCAAGTGACCAAACCTCAAGCCGATGGAGACATTCCTGATTCAAGCCAGAGTGGTTCTGAACTACTCACTACATGGTTCTGGGAAGAAGCCCCTTCCTGGAATGTTGAATAGTTGATCATGAATCAAAGTATTTTTCATGCTCCGTAAACCCAGCCTGCTCATTATTACAGAACCGCATCCCACACCCTCCTACGCCAGTTTGCCAGCGCATCTTTCAATTCCTTTGGAAGAAATGCGGGCTGCCCATGGAAATGTGAAGCACCAAATGAGAACGTGGCTCACCCTTCTCTAAATGACCTGCTGCTCATGTCTAGTGAAAGCCAAACACCCATGTTCAGGAAGTGTGACTGCTGTGCCTCTATAAGGACAGCAGCCATCATGCCTACCTTCCCGCTGATGGGTACCAACACGTAGCGTCCACACACCTCCTGACTTTTCTGTTAAAGAAAGAACGTCATATTAGCATGTGGACTGTCCTAACGATGGGCTTCATGAACAACAAAGTATCCTAAATCAAGCGAATTTCCCAAACCAAACTGGCTTCAGTATACTGGCTACCAGTTTGAGTTTTCCAAACAATTGTGCTTTTCATGTTAACCCTGTGAGAAGAACACAGACCATCAGAGAATGAGGATGATGTGAAAATCTGTGAATAGCTCCATTTCATAAACAGAAGAGGTTGAATAAACCATGTTGTCTTCACGCCATGTCCTCTTACATAGACTCAAAAAATTGGTAATAGACCTTGGTATAGTAACATGGAAATTTATATTTAAAAGGAAATAGTAGATATGTGCAGACAAGAATAGCAGATTGGTAGGGCCAGGGGAGAGAAAGCAGAGCACAGAGACTTTCTAAAGCAATGAAACTATTCGTTCTGATGCGACAGAGGTGAAGACATACCAGGACACCCGGTCCCAGACCCACGAAAGGAACAACAGGAAAGTGATCCCTGGCATAAACCATGGATTTGGGTAAGAAAGATGTATCAGTGCAGGTTTGCAATTTGTCACAAATGTACCCTCCAGGGTCAGATGCTGATATTGCAGAAGGCTGTGTCCCTATAAAGACAGGAGGTATACGGGAATTTTACCTTTCATTCCATTTTGCTAAGAACTTAAAATTGCTCTAAAAAATAAGTCCTGCTGTGCATGTTGGCACATGCCTTTAATCCCAGAACATGAAGGCTGAGGTAGGAAAGTGGCTGTGAGTTTAAGGCCAGCCTGGGCTACAGAGAGAATGTTAGGTTATCTTGAGCTACAATAAGACTCTGCCTCAAAACCCCTAAGAATATATATATATATATATATATATCCTTCCTAAATAATACATAATACATATTACATATGCACACATATATAGGATAATCAGTGGCTAGGGGGATAATATAGTTAAATGCTAACAATGCCTTTGAGAAGTGATGTTTTATGTAAGTATTTTCTCTTGCTCTGATCATTTTCATCTCGTCACTCTCCTCGTTGGTTTTGGTACGTAAGCTCCCAATGCATGCAGTTCCTCTGGCTGCTTCCACAGGTCCCCCCGGCAGCAGTAGTGTCTGTGATCCCAGGGTCCTTCTGTCTTTACTAACTCTCTTCCCAGACAATCTCCGTCCACTCCGGGCATCACCACCTTTTTTTGTTCCTTTGGTGCACTTTTGCTTTTGTCACCAAATATCTCTTTGGGTTCCTCTTGCAAGATAGCATGTGGGGCCGGGCGTGGTGGTGCACGCCTTTAATCCCAGCACTCGGGAGGCAGAGGTAGGAGGATCGCTGAGAGTTCGAGGCCACCCTGAGACTACATAGTGAATTCCAGGTCAGCCTGGACCAGAGTGAGACCCTACCTCACAAAACCAAAAAAAAAAAAAAAAAAAAAAGATAGCATGTGGGTTCACCACTGAAGACAAGGAAGGAATATTCCTACATGTTCTGTTGTCCAGGTGCGAACTGAACACCTACAGGTGCCCTCTTTGAGGGGAGGGCACAGCCCTGACGTTAGGGAAGATCTCTGGGATTTTACTTTCCATAAGTAGGTCAACTGCTTCTAGGGCAGAGCCAGAGCTGGAAGAGATAATGCCTGGTATACCAAGCCGAGGAGTGGGCTAGCTGCCTCTTGCAGCAGCCCAGGGGAAAAAGAAGGTGAAGAGAAGTTTATTTTAAGCCACTGGTAAACCTGCTTCATCTGCTATCACTGCGGCTCCGATGCCACTGCAGCCGTGGCTTCTTCTGCACCCAGGTTCTCATTGGCATTTTCACTGCAAAAGACAGGAATACGGGAACTAGAAGTACATTGTATGAGGCAAGGACAAGAAACTTTCAACACTGGATAATCCTCAAGCACTTGTCAAAGGAAGACACACACACTCCCGTCACAAGGGCAATCACACTAGGCCCACCTGCTTTCTTTAACAGATCTGTGTGCTGTCTTCAACACTGTGGTCAGCACCTCTTAAGACATGTACGCTTGCTCTGACTCCAGAGTCCAACCAAGCTACTGAGAAATTGGGCAAATAGCATAGCTTAAGATCAGTCAGCATCTTTAACCATCTGTCGCCAATGCTGGTCATCTGTGTTCAATCCAAAGATACACCAAGGCAGAAAAAACCTAGTCACATTGCTTTAAGCAGGTGGATTATATAGTTGTGAGATTAACTTTAGGGCAATTTACAAGTAAGGCATTTAGCATCTCACAGCAATAATCTCAGAAAAGCTATTTGTATAGTCCATAGGAAATATTCCCACAGTTCTTTCCCATAGTTCCTACAGTTTCTTCTTTGATATTTATATTTTATTTTATTTTTTATTAGTTATGAACATACTATGTAAATAGCCCATGTTGGTACCATCCTTTCCTCTCCCTGTCCCCTCCACGCCCCACTTCTGAAGGGACCTTCCTCATTGGGGATGCCAGTTTTCTCCATGGGGATTGTGGGTCGTGCGTTGTGGAGGGTAGCCATCAGTTATGGGGAAGAGGCAGTGTCTCTGTGCATAATGTCCCAACTTGGGGCTCTAACAATCTTTCCGCCCCCTCTTCCGTGAATTTCCCTGAGCCATGTTGGGTTCATTTTAGGTTGACTTCAGTGATGAGGTCTAGGGAGTCTCCCACAGTTTATTCTTAGAAGTCGTTCCTACATAAAGGCAATGGCCAAACTGACATGCTCTGAAGAAGAGACACAATCAGACACAGGTGTAAGGTGCACCTGTTACCCATACAGGGCTCTGTGACAGAGAGCTGGGAGCGGGGTCTGTACTTCATCAATGACTTGTGCTTCACACGCTATGGTAACTGAGCACTGAGCCATACTGTTGAGGCCTAGAGTTATTTAAAACAACAGCAACTGGGCTGGAGAGATGGCTTAGGGATTAAGGCGCCTGCCTCCTAAGCCTAAGAACACTGGTTCCAATCTCCAACGGTTCCAATCTCCAGGTCCCACGTTTAGCCAGATACAAAGTGACGCAAGGGCGCAATGCCGCACTTGACCACAAGGAGGTGCACACATCTGGATTTCATTCGCAGCAGCTGAGACACTGCTGCCGTGCCCATCTCTGTCTTTCTCTCAGTCTCTCTCTCTGTGTCTCTCTCCAAAAAAAATATAAATAAATAAAAGTTTTAAAAAAAAACAAAGCAACTAACATTTGCACTTATGAAACTATGCCAAACAATAGAACTTCAGCATGAGAATATTAACTTTATTATAAGTTACTATGAGTCCTTGTTCCTGTTGTTACATCACAGGCAGAATCGAAGACTAAAGACAGATTGTTGAAAAGGACCTACCATTGGCTAGTCTGGTTGATTTGTGGCCCTGGAGACCTCATGGAACATTCTGTAATGTTATTTTGCTCTGACTCCCTGTGAATACGTACATCTGGAGACATATATATTTATGGAAAACGTTAAATTTTTTTTTTCTGTTACCTTATGTCTAAGTAGGTCATGTTGGTAATATTTTGAGTAGTTATTACTTTTAAGCCAATGTATTTCTGAGGACACATTGAAGGTAGCTATAGCATGCATGTGGGCACAGCAGCAAGTGCCCCCCTCCATGTCCTAATTTGATTGTTCTCTGGGAAATTAGAGTGTCACCAACCAAAGCAGGGGAATGCAAAGTCAATTTAGGCTTACATTTTAAAAGCCATCAAAGCCGGGTGTGATGGTGCACTCCTTTAATCCCAGCACTTGGGAGGCAGAGGTAGGAAGATCATCATGAGTTCAAGGCCACCCTGAGACTACATAGTGAATTCCAGATCAGCCTGGGCTAGAGTGACACCCTACCTGGCAAAAAAAAAAAAAAAAAAAAAAAAAAAAAAAAAAAAAAAAAAAAAAAAAAAAAAAAAAAAAAAAAAAAAAAAAAACCAAATAAATAAATAAATAATAAATTTAATAAATAAAAGCCATCAGATTTCACCAACAGATGCCAAATGAAGAGAATTCTTTTAAAATGATTTTTCACACTAATAAGAAATTAGTAACATAGCAGGAGAAAAGAAATTTTAATGGGATAAACGTGTAAAGCAGACGACACTCTTAATCGTAGTCTTGGTCTATCCAAGCTGTTACAGCACACTGTTATCGCTGTGTAACTTATAAGCAACAAGCATGTATGTCTCCCAGTTCTGGAGGCTTTAAAGTCCATGACAAAGGCATGGGCAGCGGTGGCGTCTGGTAAGATCACCTTCCAGGTGTACAGATGGCTGACTTCTCAGGTGCCCTTCTGTGGTAGAAAGGTTAAGGAAGCTCTCTGGGTCTCTCTTTTTTAAAAGAAATGTTGGTGTTTTTTTTTTTTTTTTATTCGCAAGCAGAGAAATGCAGAGAAAGAGAAAGACAGGCATGCAGAAAGAGAATGAGCATGCCAGGGCCTCCAGCCACTGCAAACAAACTCCAGACACATGTGCCACTTTGTGCATCTGGGGAATCAAACCCAGGTCATTAGGCTTTGCAGGCAATGCCTTAATGACTGAGCCATCTCTTCGGTCCTCTCCCCATCTCTTCAATGAGGGCACTTACCTCATCCCTGAGGTCTCTTCCCTCTTGACCTAATCACTTCCCGGGTCTCTGCTGCCCAATGTCATCATGTCAGGAGTTCTCATCACAGGACATAAACTTGGGGATGACACAAATAGTCAGTCTGGAGAAAGTGTGAACATTTAGATGGACTGTTATCAAAGCTAGCAATTAAACAAGTTCGTTTCCAATGTCATCCTGAAGGGCCGAGCTAAACGCATGGAGCAAAGGGGAGCAAATGAGGAACACAAGGCTTGAACGTAGAAAATACATCAAAATCTGAGCCGACAGAAACCATCAATGAGGAAAACAGAGTTCGAGGAGGGGGGCTGTATGTCAAAGTTCACGGAAGATGGGCACGTTATGCCCTGTGCATTACAATTAGACATATAGATACATCACTGCAGTTCCCAAGCCAGCAAAGCTAGATTTAACCAGATTGCAAACATTAGCATACATAAGTAAATATTTGAGTCCTCAGGTAACTTGGTGAGCCAGGACTCTGGGGCTAGTACCGAAGATGCTTACATAAATACTGTCTTGTGACACGTCAAGCCCGTGGAACCAGTTAGCATATGAAGTCACTATATGAACTCATCACATAAAACCAAGTCACCTAATTCCAGTCATTCCTTAAGATTTTCTTAATGTGCTCTGCAACTTTTGTTTAGTGGTCCTGGGAAATTAAAGTCTGCCATAGGATTTATCTAGATCCACAAATGTCAGACACAGACTGGTAAACTGAGTCACGAGTTTTGGAGCTCATTGGGGGAAAGAATCACATATTTCTATGAAATGGCCCTTCTCTGGGGGAATCAAACCTCTTTTTCCTGAGAGCCAAGATTTCCCTCCTGTATTGCTGGCTGCTAATCCCTTCAAGAGCTTTTGACTATTTGAGCTATAGCCTGCTAGCAAGGAAGACCCACATTCATGAAAATACTGCCCCTGCTTCCAGGGAGCACACGGAGCTCCTAAAGCCCAAGAGATTGCAGTTTCAGCATACTTCCTCTGCAGTACATGGCACATAGGTTCCTAGATGCACCAATACTCGTTACATGATCTTCCCATAAGCTGACTGAGGTTGTAGCTCAGCATGGTCCTTAATCAACTGTGAGACTGGACCTTGGTTCTATCCTTTGCAATAGACACCATAATATCTCCTACCTCACTGGGTAATTACGATGATCAAATGATTCAAGGGAAGGAAAGCTGTTCTCATCGTGAACACTTAACACACCATCAATTGATGTTGGTAGCATCATTTCATTATTAACTGTCTCCATTTCTAGGACTACTTTTTGCTTTTAAATTTTTATCTGTTTTAGCTTTCTCAACTAAGCACATTTCATAATTTATACTAGGGTTTCTGAACCTGATCATATTGACATTTAGGGCCAAATAATTCCTGGTTGGGAAGGTTGTCTTGGGCTGTGGAGGATTGCCCAGCTACAGCTGACTGTTCCATTCCAGGTGCCAGAAACCACTTCTACAGTTGTGACAGTGAAAATGTCTCTTGGTGGGCGAAACCACCCCCGACTGGGAATCATGACTCTACATTCATTGTGTGGATTATTTTGCAGGTTTATTTTTTCAAGGCAAAGGAAAAGATAATATTTCAAAGTTACTGTTAATGAAAACTCAGGAAACCAAGAAACTGATCAAGGTGGAGACCAAGGGACTTGGAGGGAGGAAGAAGTGACCTGTGACCACAGGTTGGGAATTGCCCGGATCGATGTATGCACATGGGGAAAGGTGATTTGTATGAAACACAGGCACTGAGAGGGACTCAGAAGGAAAAGAAAATTCTCTTGGGGAAGAACTAAATTGGAAACTCTTTCCATGAGAAAAAGGCACCTTGAAGGGGCCTACACAAAAGTAATCTGAAAACTTGAGAAGAGGAAAATGAAGAAAGGTTTGTATGGATCCCACAGAGACCCACTCCACCAATGCAGACAGGTTTGCTGGGGAGAAGAGATACACAGAGATCCACTCCACTAATGCAGACAGGGTTGCTGGGGAGAAGAGTTAGGTACGAAATTAAAGGGGAAATGTCAGGAGATAAGAAAAAAACATGCCTATAAAAATCCTTGAAATAGTTCTAGAGCTGATATTTGACTAAGACGCCAATATCACCCTGCAGAAGACTAGCACCAGACATTCATCTGTAACAGTTAAATTGATACCTTGTGTCGTGATCTGTATATAACATATCCCCCCATAGGCTCATGTGTTTCAACACCTGTCCTTAACTGGTTGCACTGTTTGGGAAGGTTATGGAACCTTGAGGAGGAGGAGCCTTTGTTGGAGGAAGTGAGTGACTGGGGACTAACCTTGAAATTGTATAGCCCATCCTCACTTCCTGTTTGTTTACTGCTTCCTGACTACGGTGTGACAAGATGGCTTCCCACTCACACCATCCTTGCCTTCCCCACCATGATGGAATATACCCCTCTTCCTTCCTTAAGTTGTTTGTGGTCAGGTGTTTGTTCACAGCAACAAGAAAGTAACTAATAAACTAAAGCACCATGTATGTGTGCAATCCATATACATACTATGTACACATGGAGAGTATAAAACATAGATCATATATGCTAACTAAATAAGACTATGTGGGTCTCAAAGTGAGTTCTATTTGGGAATATCTATCACAGCTTCTAATGAAAAGCAACTTAGAGAAGATTTTTAAAATATCAGCCTTACCAGGTGTGGTGGCACACACCTTTAATCCCACCATTTGGGAGGCAGATGTAGGAGAATCACTGTGACTTTGAGGCCAGCCTGAGACTAACTACATAGTGAATTTCAGGTCAGTCTGGGCTAGAGCAAGATCCTACTTTGAATGTGTGTGTGTGTGTGTGTGTGTGTGTGTGTGTGCATTCAGCCCTCATCCAAAGACACATGCTTGTAAGTGTCAGGAAAGAAATAAGACATTGAACATGTAAGTCACAAGAACAACGAGGCTTCAGCAGCAACAATTACCAGGCAAAGAGACACTTCCACTGTCAGAGCTGCCTATACAGCTTGCAGAAACGCAGGGATGTGACCTCCACCACCCATGCTAGAGAGGACGTGTTGGGGACTTGTTGGGGAGGTAAGTCTTTCGAGTCACTCATCCCTTATGCAAGTAACCCTTCACCCATGCTCACATAAGTAACTCCAGGAAACTCACTGGTTCATTGGGCTAAACTTGGGTGGAATCATTTTTTTTGGTCTGCTATCAGTGCCCTATCTGGGATGGATAGATGTTGGCTCATGTCTCCCCAGGAGAAGTCACACAGCACAACTCTTGGTACTACAAGATAACTGAGCACTTTTCACGCATCAGGAAAGGTGTTCGTCTGTCATCTCCTGTCAACACACAACACTCTCAGGCAGCAACAATAACAACTCCCACTTCACAGGTGAGGAAACCAAAGGCTTGTGTACTTAACGGCCGCCTGAGGTTGCACAGTGGAACTCTGAGGATTTAAATCCCTGCATGAGTCTTAAGGCTCGCCTCACCCAGAATGGTTGCGGTGCCAAATTCATCCTGTCCCACTGTGCTCATGCCTGGGATAAACAGAGGATGAGTAGTGGAATAACATGGCTTCTCTCTGCCTAGAATTTAGTTAGGTTTTTGTTTTGTTTTGTTTTGTTTTTTCTCACCAACACATCATTTGGCAATCGAATGGTGCCTTGAACATGGTGGTTTTGTCGTGGAAGGTGATAAGGATAGAGAGAAGGAGAAGCTTCCAACTGGGCAGAAAGTGCTCTGGCTTTGTACATCAGCAGCCCATCCATCCTTGACAAGAATTTAACAATGACTTAGGCCACCCACAGAAGAAACTACTGAACTAGCACTCTATGTTCTGGTGCCAGATGATTTATTTTACTTACTGACATTTTTTAAAAATGGTTTCCAAGATCGGCATAATCATGATCTCCATTATTAGTAGAACAAAGGTAACGGACCACCATGAAAAGATGCCAAGTCTCAAACAAACTAAACTTGACTCGTGTCTAAGGTTTTTCTAACAGATAAAAACAAGAGGACTGGAAAGATGGCTTAGCAGTTAAGGTGCTTGCCTACAAAGCCAAAGGACCTTGGTTGGATTCCCCAGGACCTACGTAAGCCAGGTGCACAAGGTAGCACATGCATCTGGAGTTTGTTTGCAGGGGCCGGAAGCCCTGGTGCAACCATTCTCTCTCTCTCTCCGTTTCTCTGCCTCTTTCCTCTCTTAAATAAATAAATAAATAAATAAATTAATTAATTAATTAATTAAAAAAAAACAAGCATGTTAAAACCAAGAACTCTAGGGGATGGAGAGATGGTTTAGCAGTGAAGGCACTTGCCTGCAAAGCCAAAGGACCCAGATTCAATTCACCAGGAGCCACATAAGCCAGATGCACAAGGTGGCACATGCATCTGGAGTTCATTTGCAGTGCCTGAAAGCCCTGGTCAATCCATTCTCTCTCTCTCTCTCTTTCTCTTTCTTTTTCTCTCCTCTTTCTTTCTCTCTCAAATAAATAAAATAAAAACCAAGAACTCTAGTTGTCAATATCTTTTTCACATCTTTGATTTTTTTGTCACATATGATCAACTAGCATACTTAGTTAGAACATGATGCTAACAAGGCCAAGGTCATGGTTTTGGTTCCTTCACGGTCTGAAACTTGATGCTTCATTCCTACAGTCCCAGCATAAAGCCTGGACCACAGCTGCCCCTTCCCAAGAGCTTCATAGGTGACATTAAGAAAGTTTTCATAAGTCTCGGTAAATCCATCCACATATTAGGGACACAACTCAGAACATGTGCCATACTGACAGGGCAGCTGCAAACATAAAAAAAAAAAGCCAACATTGTTATTAGTTGGAAAAATTAACAAGTTTTCTTACATGCTATAATTTCTAACTCAGTCGTTATGGCCCAATAAAACAGGGACTGAATTTTTTTAATTTGAGTATATTAAAAGATTTGCTAAAAATTTCAACATGTTGAATGGCATATGCATTGGGACCTCAATTACTTAAACTCATCAGGAAATGAGTGATTTTGTATATGTAAATTTTGTTCACATCATGGGAGTGTCTCCTTGGCACCAAGATGATTCTTAAGCAGAATTCACATCTTTCTACATTCTCAAATATGAGAGATTGGGAATACTGTATCTTAGATGTGTATTAATGATAAGAAACCCAGTTTAAATATAGTATATTTTTAAATGAAAATCAAGATATGTACAAAAAATACAGGAGGCAGAAAAGGTAATGTTGCTAACAAGGGAAGTAGAGATTAAGATTAAAATGATAATGAGGTGAAGGAAAATATAGTAATGATAAAAGATGTATCTTCAGGG
>PVKW010014050.1:0-49315 GCA_004027895.1 Orientallactaga bullata | reverse complement strand
GTGGGATGGAGGGAGGGTAAAGGTGGGAGGGAATGAGAGGGTGGGAGGGAGGACAAGGGGGGATACAAATTGGGACCCAAAAGGAAAAAAATACTACAAAACCCTTTACTCTGAACAACAGGCTAAAACAGTGATCCTTCAGCAGGCCTACAGAGGGAATACTCGAACCACAGGAACCTGGAGAGAACATGATGAAGGCCAACTTTAATCTTGTCCTGTTTCTCTTTCCCTTCTCTCTCTCCCTCTCTCTCTCCCTCTCCTCTCTATACTCACTTTCTATTTTACATTATCTATCTCTTTCCTCCCTCACCTTCCTAGGTGCAGACTTATAACTCCCAGTGCCAGCCCGGGGTTAACTTCCACAATGAGCTGTTGATCTGAAACACCTACAAGGTTTCCCAAAAAAGACAGACTTCGGTCAGAGTACTTGGTGACCCACCAAAGGTTAATGGTAAGACCCTACTGTCGAAGATAGCATATGTGTGTGAGACCAAACACAGAGAGACCTGGCCAGAATCTGGAAGAAGGTCAGTCCCCAGAAAGTTAGCTAGTCTAGTACCAGAGGGTGCTACACGAGCAACTGGGGGAAAATGTCTGACATTGGTCCAAACAACCTGCAGTCTAAGATACCCAGCAGGGAACAATCTGACTTAATGCTCATACAAGTGCAGTAATGGCAAACAGCCATGGTGGGTTACCAACTGCTCTTGATTTGGCTAATAAATCCACTTAGTGGAATGGAACTCATTGCTGGAACTGGGAAATAAGTCAAAGCCATGTACAAAAAATGAGCTCAGTCTCCAAGATCTAGAGGCCACCAAATGTGGGTAGAAGAGAGCCAATGTATATAAAATTCCCTCCAAAACATATATGGTTATCCCTTCTATCTAGTACTAACTTCTCTCTCCGTTGGAAAATTTGCTTATCTTTTTCCAGGTGGACAACGAACCTGAAGGGAGGATCAGCTAACCACACCTCACCAGCTGAAACCATAGAACAACGCAGGGGAAGGGCAAGAATACAGAGTTCAAGGCAATCCCAACACCAGAAAAAGGCTGAAGGAGATAAACACAGAGAACATCCAACTCCAACTAAGCCAGATATCCAGAGACACAGAGGCTCCCAAAAACCTCATCAAGGAAGCAGAACTAAAATGACCCCAATGTGGCTCAGGGAAACTCGCGGAAGAGGGGGCGGAAAGATTGTTAGAGTCACAAGTTGGGACATTATGCACAGAGACTGGGGCCTATCCACCAGAACTCTTGAGTAAAATCACAATGCATGATCCACATTCCCCATTGATGAGGGTCCCTTTGAAAGTGGGAGGACGGGGAGGAGGACAATGGAACCAATACTATGAATGTAAAAACAGAATAATATAAATAAAAAATATATATTAAAAAAACATATCCATTTTTTGTAGATTTTACTTTTAAGGCATTCTTATTAACATATGTGTATAAGGACAAAAAAGAGGGAGGAAATGGAGGGCAGTGCAGCCAAGGCAAAGTCAAAAATTAGAAAAGAGTGAGTCAAAAATTAGAAAAGAGTGAGTCAAAACAATGGCCAAACATTGGTGACCTTGGGAGGATTTTGAAGAACCAACTCAAAAATTGGCAAATTAGGAAAATCTAATGCATATTCTGTCTGTTCTGTGTAAACTATAATGTATCACAGCAAAAGAGCTGTTAAGAGAAAATGACTCTTTATAGAAGCCCAAGTAGCAAATGAGCGAAGAATAATACAATCCAAATAATACTATATTGCAACCTCAAATAAAAATGGATCTAAAGCAACAATCATCAATGGCTTCTGTAAGTGAAGAAGTTGATAGAGAACTTTATACTGGATATTAAAAGCCACGCACTAATATTATCACCAAAGGGAAAGATACTCAGATATTGTGTGCTTTATCATCCATTGTCTAAAGAGGAACAATAACCTATGAAGTATTCTTTCAAAATAATTTAAGTGTAAGTCTAACCAAACCGAGGGAACAAGTAAGTTAACAGCAATGCAGCCAGGAAAGAAAGAGAAGAGGAAGGGGTAAGGGATAGGAAGGAAAGGGAAAAGAAGGGAACAGGAAATGAGGAGGGGGAGGGAAAGGAAAGGGAAGAAAGGAAGAGAAGGAGGGAGGAAAGGAAGGAACGAAAGAAGAGAAAGAATTGAGAGAAGAGAGAGACTCTATAAAATGAATAACCCAGACAAATAAATCCTAAGCAGGAAGAAAATAGAAAAGTAAGAATTAAATAGAGATTAAAAACTTCAGCCGGGCGTGGTGGTGCATGTCTTTAATCCCAGCACTCAGGAGGCAGAGGTTGAAGGATCACCATGAGTTCAAAGCCACCCTGAGACCACAAAGTGAAATCCAGGTCAGTACGTGGACCTTGTTTAGATCTTGATTCAAACAAATAAGCAATATAAAAAAAGCCCTTTAGGATACAATATGAACAATATTTACTTATATTAATTTTTATATAACAATATTGTAGTTATACTAAAATTCCATATAACTTTTTTTTTGAGGTAGGGTTTCACTCTAGCTCAAGCTTGAACTCAAGGCAATCCTCTTACCTCTGCCTCCCAAGTGCTGGGACTAAAGGTGTATGCCACCACACCCAGTGCCATTTCAAAGATACATATACTGTATGTGTACACACATTTATAGATAAAACTGATCATGTAAAAAATTTTCTTCAAAACAGTGTGGAAAGAAGCTGTATACATACACATATAAGTACATACACTTTTTCTTTAAAGAGAACTCCACTATGTTGCTTGAAAGTGGCCCAGAAATCCTGGGCTTAGGCGCCGCCTGCCACAGTGTCCCAAGTAACAGGGACTAGAGTCTTATGCCAGAGCGTCTGGACCTGAATTTATTTTTTTGAAGATTCTTTTTCTCTTCTTTGCAGTGCTGGAATCAAACCTAGTACCTTACACATGCTGGTCAATTATACCACTACTGAGCTATAAATCCTCCAGCACTAAAGATCTTTTTAAATTATTAAAATACTAAAACTATCTTGACTTATATTACAACTGAGGACTGATTAGAAGAAAATACATATGAAAGATGTGAAAGATGTGTTCAATGTAAAGAAATTGACAAATGCTTTTTATACAATGAGCCATTACATTTCAAGAACAAGGATGAAGCTAGTTACCAGTTTAGAGAATAGCAAATTAGATTTCAGATTACATGGAATGAATAAAAAACACTGTTTAATAGAAATACAGTTCAGCTCCTATTGCCTATGTACCCATGGAGGACTGTCAGGTTCAAAACAGCTTAGCAGAGAAAAAAAAAAAAAAGACATAAAGCATGGTGAACCACTTATAAAGTGCATGTTTGGGAGCCAGGACTAAATACGCAGTATTCTATATTGGAAGAAACATGTCAGGAGTTAGTTAATTATGTTTTCTAACTTGGGAAGCATATTTTGCATATGGAATCTCTGAACGCACCTAACTACTATGAATTCTCTAACAACAAAATCCTACCTTACACAGTTATCTTCTGAATTTGTAAATGAAGAAGCCAATAAGGCCAAGTTTCCATACAGAAGGGAGCAGTTCCCATGCTGGGAAAAGCATCCTAAGAAGTACTGCTCTACCAACTATTTTGGAGGCAGAAGGATTCTAACTCTATCTCAGGAGGTCAACATTATTTACAAAGAAAAATACATCATATGCCACCTCCTTACAAAACTGACAGCTATAGCAGTGACCACAAAAATAATCAGATGAATGAAAGAGAGAAGCACTGGAAAGGGAGAGATCCACTAGGCATGAATAAAATAGAGCTAAAGCCGTCAACATCAGCTGCCTATAAACAAAAGAATTAAAAAAAAAAATGAGACCTACACATGAAATGGCAGACAAAGCCCAAAATTCTGTCTTCCTAATTTCTAGCCTTGCATTCTTGTATTACCTAGCACTTCCTTCTCTTGCAATGTCTTCATTAGAGCATTACTAAACCAACTTGCATTTACTGAAGACAAAAGGCAGGCTGGTCAAATGGGATCACTTAGGACCCCACTAATCTCTGGGGTAAAGCTACTGTCCTACTTGCCCAAAGTCACTCACATGTTGCAGGTAGGTAAAAGAATCCACATCTTTTCACTGCCAACCTGACATGCTTTGCCTTTTGTTTTTTGTTTTTTATTTTTTATTTATTTTTGGAGAGAGAGACAGAGAGACAGAGAGGGAGAGGGAGACAGAGATAGGCGCGCCAGCAGTCTCTCAGCTGCTGTGAACGAAATCCAGATGCATGCGTTCGTGCCCTTGCGTCACTTTGCATCTGGCTAAATGTGGGACCTGGAGATTGGAACCAGCGTTCTTAGGCTTAGCAGGCAGGCGCCTTAACCGCTAAGCCATCTCTCCAGCCCTTGTTTTTGTTTTTTATTGTTTATTTTATTTTCTGGAAATATAGTCTGGCTATGTAACACAGGATGTACTTGAAATCATTATGTCACAAGGTTGACCTAGGACTTGCAGCAGTCCTCCTTCCTCAGCCTCTGCTGGTTGCTGAGATTACAAGCATGTGCCACCACATATGGTTTGCCTTTCTTTTAAAAAAGAAAATGCCTAAAACTCAACATTAATTGTGCTCTTTTGTCTTTTCACAGACATCGAAGTTTAATTCATCTCACAGCTTTTATTTATTTAATTAATGATTCTCACAGCTTTTGTCCATAGGAATTCCACACTTGGTCTTTTTCTGGGCCCAAAGTACTCTGTACACTCATCAATGCAAGGCCACAGCCTGTGAAATTTATATTCCAAATCTACTTCATGAAGCAAACTTCCCTGATCACTACTACAGTACCCTACACAGCACATTGCCTAAATTCTACCTCCATCTTAACATGGATAACTGTTCTGATGTAAGCATATTAAATATGTTAAATGTGTTATTTTCTGTTTGGAAACTTTGTCATGTATCTTTTTAATCCTTAAAAATCCATTGACATTCTACCATAATTCAGACCTTTATCAAATCAAAGGCTGAGAAATTTTACCAAATATTTTACATGCAGACATAATACCACACTATACAAAACATATATTCTTCTCTAAAATGA
This sequence comes from Orientallactaga bullata, assembly GCA_004027895.1. Lineage (NCBI taxonomy): Eukaryota > Metazoa > Chordata > Mammalia > Rodentia > Dipodidae > Orientallactaga > Orientallactaga bullata. Next base: position 44,231 of record PVKW010014050.1, on the reverse strand, counting down.
TCTAAAACCACTATTTATCTTGTTTTTCTATATTCTTGCTAATACTCTTATGCAATACTTAAAATAACCTAAAAGAATTCTAATAAAAAATTAAAATAAATCAAACTTAAAATAACACACCAGCAAATCAGTAACTCTCTATCAGCATGTACTCTTAAAATTCATGCAGGATAGTTTTTAAAAGATAAAAAGGTAGCTGTAAAAGAATACTGTTACAAATGTGGTATATTTCAAAGCATGAATTATGTCAATATGCACTGCTGAGGTTGAAAAGCATGTGACAGATGACTAAAAACTGAAAGATAAGTGAGCAATAACTTCAAAAAGCAAAATAACAAAAAGTCACCTCTTTCATGAATGTCCATTGTTCATTCCTGTCAACAACTGTTTTGCAAGAGTCATCAATATAGGGAACAGTACCCACCTAGAAAACATTCTGAGAAACTTACCATCATTTTGGCTCTTGCTCTTCACCTCCTCCTTCCACGACAGAATGGTGTTCAGAGGAACATAGTCCCTTACGTATTCTTTGCGTCTCTCTTCTAAGGTCATCTTCAGTAAACGTTCTTGCAAAATAAAAGCAGAACCTCCATTTGTATTTACATTTTAAGCTTTGGAATGATTTTACACTTTAAATATTAATCATGTTAAAATAACCAAAGACTTGCTCTTGAGGAACACAAAATTATAAATCCAAAGGTTTCATACTGAGTGTTAAAAGGTGTTAAATTACTTCCTTATTAACAAGAAAAAATGAAATCAAAGTCCAGTGGAGGAGGATCCCCAATGATAATCCAAAGAAATACATTCATTTACTCTTTCAATCAACACCCACCAATGCCCCACCATATGCCAGAATATTTTTTTTTTTTTTTTTTTTGGCCAGTGTATTTATACACTTTGGGAGTAAAGGTTATCCTTAACTTTGAAATACAGAGCAAAAGAGGAAATGCATAATATACAAAATAATACCTATTAAATAAAATATTAACTGCTAATACAAGTATTCCAGATAAGGTGAATACAAGAGATAGAGCTAGCAGCATATCGCCTCAATTTTACCAAGTCACCAACAATAAAAGTGTACTCTCAATTCAGTAATAGTTTTGTGGTGCTAATATAAACATACTTTAAGGACTGGAAAGATGGCTTATTGGTTAAGGTGTTTGACTGCAAAGGCAAAAGGACCCAGGTTCAAGTCCTCAGAGCCCACATAAGCCAGATGCACAAGGTGGTGCATTTGTCTGGAGTTCATTTGCAGCAGCTGAAGGCCCTGGTGTGCCCATTCTCAATCTGCTTCTATCTTTCTCTCAAATAAATAAATAAATAAATAAATGTTTTAAATAAAATAAGCATACTTTAAGCCAGGCATGGTAGCACACACCTTTAATCCCAGCATTTGGGAGGCAGAGGTAGGAGGATTGCTGTGAGTTTGAGGCTACCCCTGAAACTACATACTGAATTCCAGGTTAAGTCTGAGCTAGAGTGAGACCCTACCTCAAAAAACAACAAAAAAATGTTCAATAAAAGAAACATACTTTAAATACACATCATTATGAGATTAAAAATATAAAATAATTGCATTTTAAGAGCTAGTAACAGCAGACATCATTTACAAAGAATTCACAATTGGGCATGATTGCTCACACCTTTAACCGAGTATTCAAGAGACAGAGATAGAAACATCGCAGTAAGTTCAGGGCCAGCCTGAAACTACATAGTGAATTCCAGGTCAGCCTGGGATACAGCGAGACCCTACCTCAAAAAAAAAAAAAAAAAAAACTCACTATGTACTGTGTGCTTCAAATGTTTACTATTATTGAAATAATCTTCCTAACCCATGACTCATGAAGACAGGTAGAAATTTCCTATGAACAGGATTAAAAAAAAAGTAAGGATATTTCAACTAACCAAACAATATTAACAAACGATGTGATCTGGAAGGGAGAGACCCCAAAAGTAAAAAAATATCTGAAAGTAAGCCAGGTGTGGTGGCGTACGCCTTTAATCCCAGCACTCAGGAGGCAGAGGTAGAAGGATCACCATGAGTTTGAGGCCACCCTGAGAATACAGAGTGAATTCCAAGTCAGCCTGAGCTAGAGACCCTACCTTGAAAAAACAACCAAAACAAAAATATATATATGAAAGTAAAAAATATCTGAAAATAAACAAAACTGTACAAGATTTGTATTTCATGTTAAATAGTTTAACCTTTATCCTATGATTATGCATATCCTGGTAGGTATGTAAGATGATTCACTAGGATGCAAGGGGGGTGGGAGGAGTAAGAATGTCTAGTTAGTCTTAATGTGAGAAAACAAGGAAGAAAGCCAGGCAAGATGGCACACATCTTTAAGCCCAGCAATGGAGGCCAAGATAGAAGGATCACTGTGAGTTCAAGGACAGCTTGAAACTACATAGTGAATTCTAGGTCAGCCTAGGCTCCAATGACAACCTACCACGAAAAGCGAAAAAAAAAAAAAAAAACAAAGAAAAACAAGGAAGAACTTAAGACTTAACTAATATTCAACATATAAACTCACAATGGCATCCTCACTCGGGTTCTATTGCAGCTGTTACATATTACATCTTTACCAAAAGTCCCCACAATGTAGAAGCTAATAGTTATATTCTTTTTCCAAATATCTTTCAGTATATTACAAGATATGGTAGTTGAGGTTTAGATGGATTTTAGGGTAGTATTTAGTTTAAGGCAATACAATGCTTATAAAATAATCACTTTAGAAGATTCTTCTCAACAGAGACAGATGGCACATATTTCAAAATTGGAGTGATGGTGCAGCCTACAGTCCGAGTACTCCAGAGGCTTGTGTGGGAGAACCAGTTCACACCAAAAATTCAAGAGCAGCCTGAGTAACATAGAGTAGAAAGATGGAGGGAGGAAGAGAGGGAGGGAGGGAAAAGAGAGAGTAAGGGAAGGAGCAAGAGGGAGTGAAAGCCAAATATTTCCCACTCTTCAACTACATGTGAGGATTTTAAAAGAAAGAGAAAGAATGGGAGAAGAGGAATGTTACTTATTTGTTTATTATTGAGACAGAGTTCCTATATAAACCAAGCCAGCCTCAAACTTGAAATACCCCAACCTCAGCCTTTCCAAGTGCAGGAATAATAGATGTGTGATATTATACTTAGCAAGAAAGATATATTTTAATCAGAGGTGACATACTCAAATCATATTACTCCTGGCTCAACAAAGTGAGTTTAAGGTGCCTATGGGACATTCAAGAATCTAAAACAGGAGCTAAGTCTAACCTAAAGATTTTAGAAGTCATAACCCAAACTTCAAAAAAGTTAAGACAGCTAGGTACAGTGGCACATACCTTTAATCCCAGCACTCCGAAGGCAGAGGTAGGAGGATCACAGTGAGTTCAAGGCCACCCTGAAACTACATAGTGAATTCCAGGTCAGTCTGAGCTACAGCAAGACCCTACCTTGAAAAACCAAAGGGAAAAAAAAAAAAGTTAGGACAACAGGCTCAAAGGCAGAAGAATGAAATCAAACCCAGTTACCACCTAGGTACAAGGTACCAGTGATGTTAAGAGTCAGAGAGAGGAGGGGGGAAAGACTTTTAAAAAACAGAAGAACAATAGTACTATCAAATGCTACAGGAAAGTCACGACAAATTAAAAATATTTATAAAAGCCACTGCTTTTTCAGATGCAGAAAGCGGTGCATGCATCTGGAGTTCATATGCACTGGCCACCCATTCTCTCTCACTCTCTATCTGCCTCTTTTTCACTTTCTCAAATAAACATATAAATTAATTAAATTATTTAAAAGTCAAGGCTTTTTATCAACTGGATTACCAATACCACAGAAAATAGACCAATGGTTAATAGAGATGCTGGGAGTTGATCTGATGTTACTTCATCATTTATGTTTCAGTTCCTTTGGGAGAAAAGTTAATACTCCCCATTTATAGATGAGACAACAAGGCAGAGAAGTCAAGTCACTCACCTAAGGTCCCTGGGGTTCAAAACTGTGGCAATATGAGGCCGGGATGGTGGCGCATGCCTTTAATCCCAGCACCCGGGAGGCAGAGGTAGGAGGATCACCATGAGTTCGAGGCCACCCTGAGACTACACAGTGAATTCCAGGTCAGCCTGAACTAGAGTGAGACCCTACCTCAGAAACCCCCCCCCCAAAAAAAGTGGCAATATGTTCAAAGCTTCTTGATGCTACCTTACCTCATGTAATTTTCTCTCTCTTAGTTCTAAGACTCAACCCAGATAAGGCAATAAAATGGCACTGAACACAAAGAATTTCAGTACTATTAGTATGATCACCATCATTACTAAATAACTTTAGACACATTAGTATATTAAAATGTAGCTGAAATCCATATTAAGAGGGACTAAACAAAAGAAAAAGGTACCTGGTATGGCAGCTCACACCTCCAATCCTAGAACTCAAGAGGGTAACGCATGAAGACAGCTACAAGTTCAGGGGCAACATTAGCTACAGTCAATCCAGGCCAGACTGGGCTACACAGAGTGAGACCCTATCTTGAGTGAGAGTGAGAAGAGGAGACAAAGGGAGAGCAGGGACTCCAAAGTGAGTACTTATGAAAGAAATGCTACTTTAAGGTGGAAAACATCTGAGCATTGTCCTAAGTAGCAGAGAACTGAAGACAGTGAGAAATTAAACACCCAAGAATGAATCAATGATGGCACAAGGTCACCAGGAATACAAGAGACTAAAAAAGGAACACAAGCACAAGGGCTAATCTTAGAAACAAAATGGGAACATGTAGACAGTGCTGAGATTATGGAGAAGCATGGTGGTGTAACTGGTATTCTATGGTGATGTTACCTTTTCTCCATGGACTCAAAAGGGATGTCATCTGCTTACTACAAGGAAATGTCTTGGTAGAATAGGAAGTTTGAAAGGAATGGTAAATTTGGAATTATCACCCAAAGGCAAAAAGGGAAAGCAACTATCAGTTTCTAAGGCACTGCTTTAAACATTCTGGTCACCAGTCGTGTTACAATATTAACAATCAGGTTGAAAGCAACTTAGTTTCTGTTAATGTCAGAAGATACATACAGAAATGAAACCTGGCTTCAGTCCCATTTGTTTAAAAAGTTTAAGCACAAAGACAAAAAAAAAAAAAAAAAGATTAGATTAATCAGGGCTAGAGAGATGGCTCAGCAGTTAAGGTGCTTGCCTGCAAAGCATAAGCACCCATGTTCAACTCCCCAGATCCCATGTAAGCCAGACGCACAAGGGTAACACATGCACAAAGTGACACATGCACAAGGTTGCACATACACACAAGGTGGCACACAAAGTGGTGCGTGCATCTTGAATTTGATTACAGTGGCTAGAGGCCCTGGCACACCAATTCTCTCTCCCTCCCTCTCTCTCATTAAAAGAAAAAAAGTCCAGTATGTTGGGCTTGCCTCAAAAAATATGTTAATCATAATACAACATAAACAAAGAGACCCACTTTAATACTTGAAATTACCCATTGAAAGCTTCTAAATTAGAGCTACAACTGGCCAGGCATAGTAGTGCATGCCTTTAATCCCAGCATTCAGGAGAGTTAGGAGGATGGCCAAGAGTTTAAGGCCACCCTGAGACAACATAGTGAATTCCAGGTCAGCAAGGGCTACAGCAAGACCCTACCTTGGAAAAACCAAAACAATAATAATAATAATAATCTGCTCTTAAGAATTCCTTAAGTATTTGTTTAAACAGTGGAAACATACTAAAGGCCAAAGACATACATATATGCATATATACATTATATATACATATATAATACATTCTCTTTGGCATATCAAACTTGTCTATGAATGCTTTATATTTATAATGAATCTTTTCTCTGTAAAACAAGCAGATGAGCTGACAGATCTCCTTATTAGATAGTATTCTGAGTTAAATGTTTCTAGAATGCCCTGACATTTCAATGAAATGGGTAAGCCTTCATTTAGATTTAAATAACAGCTGCAAAAATACTATGCTATCAACTCTCCAGTGGGATGAGAGGGAAAAGGTCATGCATTCCATCAGCTTCTCTACTGTACTAGAAATCATTTGCTCCTTTTTGGTGGAATAATGTATGATATTTTATACTTAAACATTCCAAAAACAGACATTCTGATAAAAACAAATCGTAATATTTCTCTTTAACCTTCATGCAAAAATAGCTGAGTTTTGGATAAGAGTAAAATATTTTGCTAAGTGCATTCTTTATATATTTGTTTTACTTGAAAGTATTGATTTAGATTTTCCCATTAGAAGAAATAAAAGGAATACATAAGATATTGAAGGAGGATCCTGTAATGTCTGCTTATCACAGCCCAAAGGTATAGATGTTAAATGAAGCAACTATTATATCACTGTTACTTTAGGAACTGTTTTTCTAATATAACAGAAAACAGTCTTTTTAAGTACCCATTATAATTTCATCAATTATTAAAAATAATGTCTATAGTCTTCCACTATCTGGCCTTCATTATCATCAATTATACAAACCTAACATTTCAAGGCCATCAATAAAAATGGGTAAGATTTTTCAATGCTAATTAGGTAAATCCTTGTTTTAAAATATATTGAAATTAAGCAAGCTGCTACTGCAAAAATCAAAGCAAACTTACACTATTTTACATACTAGGCGTTTTATTGAACTCTTACTTACTTTTTTCTTTTTTCCCAGTGCTGGATGTACGTGCATTACTGCATGTGAGGCAAGTGCTCTATCAGTTAGCTATGTACCCAACCTTGTTATCAGCTTCTTATTCTAAACATTTGTCTTATAATAGCATAACTTTGGTTCTCTAGACACTCATTTAAGTGAATATATAATCTTTCAAAATGATAAAGGCCACGTTAATTGTATTGTACTGTTAGGTTAAACCATCCCTCCTAGAACTTAATCTGAAAAATTTTCCCCTCACCACTTTTCTCATGCATTGTTGGAATTAGGCCTTATATAGAGGATTTTTAAAAATTCTCTTTCCTATCTCCACTGTTTGGTCACAAGGTTCATAAAGGCCAGGGAGCTTGCAATAAAATTCTACATGATTTAAAAAGCTATTAGCAAGGAAATCAGCTTTCGACCTAGTCATCCCTTTATCCTGCTCTGTAAAGAAAATGAGATACTCAGGAGAAATCTGTACAACCTTTTTCCACTTCATCCTAGCAAAAGCAATGCAAATGCTTCTTCTACATTTCTACGATTTTTTAAAAAGATTAAAATGAAAGGAAAGAGTAAGAAGGTGAGGGAGGTTATACCAGAGACTCAAGTTTTACATCGGAATCTTATGTGCAACTGAGTGAGAGAGAACAGACTGGATCGCACTTCTTAAGGCAATCAGGGCCACTGTCAATCTGGCTGATTTGGATAAGCATTGATCTGCACAAAATTCAGGAATGGGTTCATTCACCGAGTGTCTCGCATTCTCACTCTGAGCAATCTCATCCTATGAATGGGATGTGATACAGAGAGACACATCGCTGAGAAAAAGCCCATTCAGACTTCCCGAAGGCACTTATCCTCGGGGACAGGATGCTCTGTTTGGGTTTCCCCTAGAGTGCCTCAATTTCAGAAGTCACACTGCAGCTGTGGAGGAGGGACCCGGGCCAAGAGGTAAACACCCAAGGCAGGGACCACCTCCAACCCCCTCAGGTGCCAGTTTGGGATGGAGTGATGGACGGAAGGGCAGGCAGGTGCAGGAGGCGCAGCTGCAGCCTTCAGTGCACGCAGGCGGGCACTCGGTCAGTCCATGGGACAGCCCAGCCAAGGGATGCTCAAATCCCAGCTTGGGGTCCCGAGGAACTTGTGCCACGGCCTGGGGCGGCCGGCGAGGCGACAGGAGAGCAGCAGTCCTCACCGAGGGAGAAGGTGACCGGGTGCGGCGGGAGGCAGAGACAAGAGAGAGGGGCGTGCGCCCACACGCGCGCGCGCGACAGAGAGAGAGCGCCGCAGGTGCCCGGGGGAGGCGCGTGCCGGCCGGCGCGCGCGCGCGCGGACCCACGGACACGGACGCGAGGCGGCACCGGCCGGAGGGCCCCCGCCCCCACCCGCCCGCACCCAGGGCTCGCGCGGCCGGTTACCTTTCTCCTCTCTCCACACCTTTTTCTTCTTGTTGCTGGGGTACATGCTGCCGTGGGGGTGGCTGGCTTTAAGCTGCAAGTTCCCCAGGCTCACGGGCAGACAGGGTGTGTGGAGCCGGGAGGGACGGGAGGGGACAGCCGGGAGGTAAGAAAAAGTGCAAGAGGCTCCGCGTCCCGCGCCGACGCCGCTGCGCCCCGCGTCTCCGAGGCGCCGCCCTCCTCCTCCTCCTCCTCCTCCTCCCTCTCCTTCTCCTCCTCCCTCAGCCCGCGCGCTCCCGGCTCCGGCTAGCCCAACCCGCCTCTGCCCCGGCGGCCGCCGTCACAGCAGCACCTCAGAGCCTGTCAACTAGGTCACGCCTCGCGCTAACCTATCCACCGCGCCAGGCCCCGCCTCCAAGCCGCGGGGCAGCGCCGCCTCCCATTGGCTGCACCGCCCGCCGCTCTCCGCGCTCCAGCCAAGGCGCGCCCGCACTTACTTCAGCCTCAGGGCGCACGCGCAGGCGCAGGCTCGGGCCCGACGCCGAGGACGTTAGGGAGCCTGGGTGGGCGGGGCCACAGCTCACCGGGCCTCGCGACCGGGGCGGGGCGGGGCGGGGCGTGAGGGCAGACGCCCGTGGGGCACGTGTGGCAGGTGGCCGTGCGGTGGGCTGCGTCCGGCCGCGGGGCGTGTGGGCGTGGCCTGTAAGGCCAGGTTCGCGGGGTGACCACGCAACGAGCCGTGCTGTTAGCGGCCTCGGGGACCATGCGATGTGCAGAAGTGGGCAGAGGGCGTGGAATCCAGTGGACGGTCCGCGCTCGTTCTAACTGCCTTGTCCTTCTGTTGGGCAAATAAGAAGGAAAGATTGGGATCCTGAGTCCAGACAGTGCGCCCTCGGCCTCTTGGTCTCTTAGTAAAAATTACGAATTTCGTTGAAAAGTTTGGAAAGCTCGAGGATGGACTAGGCTACTCGAGAATTTTAAGAATTAGCAACTAAATGTTTTGAGAGAGCATCGAGGCATATTCCTGTAACGAGACTGTGTGTCTATACGCCACTGTGTCTCTGGTCAGGTCTGTGGTCCAAAGTTCTACCTTGTTTCTGGGTAATCCTAATCTAGGATCCAGAAAATTCAACACCAGGGAAACCCACCACAGAGTAGAGTGACAGAATATAGAAGACTTTATGCACCCTCCTCTACCCCAAATTTATTGCGTCTCTCCAAATACCAGACAATACACAGAAGCTGATTTAGTGGATTTGAAAAATTCATACATATTTGTTAATTTGGGGGTTTGTGTTACATGTGGTGAGCAGATAATTATCTGGAACACAATGGGAGTGTAGACCAGGCTGCCCCTAAACACAGAATTCTATTGCCTTAGCCTCTAACCAGCCTTCTGCTGGGCCCAGATGGAACACATTAAAAAAGAAAAAGAAAAAAAGAAAAAGAAAAAAAAGGGGGGGCTGGAGAGATGGCTTATTAGTTAAGGCGCTTTCCAACAAAGCCTAAGGAACCAGGTTCAATTCCCCAGTATCCACAGAAGCCAGCTACACAAAGTGACGCATGCATCTGGAGTTTGTTGGCAGTGACTAGAGGGCCTCTGGAGTTTGTTGGTAATGACTAAAGGGCCTGGCCCACCCTTTCTCTCCTTCCCCCCCCCACACACCCCTGCCTTTCTCTCTCAAATAAATCAATAAAATATTTTAAAATAAAAATGTAGTAGAGAGGCCTCACTTAAAATTATAAATAGAGCCAAGCATGGTGGTACAGGCATTTAATCCCAGCACTTGGGAGGCAGACTTAGGAGGATTGCTGTCAGTTTGAGGCCACCCTGAGAATACATGGTGAATTCTAGGTCAGCCTGGGCTAGAGTGACACCCTACCTTGAAAAACCAAAAAGAAAAAAAATTGTAAAGAACAGAACATTTTGTTCTGTTTGACATAAGAAGATTCATAGCATCATAAAGTAGTGTTTTTTATTTTGACATTGTCTTGGGCATATTTATTTAAATGATGTGAAATAGGTAAAAAATGTGTGGGAGAAATAAAGAAGAAGTAACATTTGGAATTATAAGAAAGGGCTGCAGAGATGGCTTAGTGGTTAAGGAGCTTGCCTGCAATGCCAAAGGACCCAGGTTCTATTCCCCAGGACCCACATAAGCCAGATGCACAAGGTGGAACACGCATCTGGAGTTTGCAGCAACTAGAGGCTTTGGCACACCCATATTCTCTCTTTCTCTTTCTCTCGTTCTCTCTCTTCCTCCCTCCCTCCCTCCCTCCCTGCTTCTCTCTCAAATAAATTAATTAATTAAATTAAAAGGTGTGTTTTGAAATGGTAATAATATGCAGTTATTTATTGATAATAAAAATAGAGGCTTTGACTCAAACTATCTTACCAAGGTAAAATAAGTGGTTTCTTTTTTTGATTGTTTAAATTTTTTATTTGAGAGAGAGAGAGAGAGAGACAGAGAGACACAGATAAAGAATGGGCACACCAGGGCCTTCCACCACTGCAAACAAACACCAGACACATGTGCCACCTTTGTGCATCTGGCTTATGTGGGTCCTAGGGAATCAAACCTAGGTTCTTTGGCTTTGCAGGCAAGTGCCTTAACTGCTAAGCCGTCTCCCCAGCCCAAAATTAGTAGTTTCTAATGGAATAGATTTTTAGAGGGAAGAGAGAAGGAAAGATAAGATGGTTTTGTAGGAGAATGGAAGTTTTAACATCAGTCAAATGCTGTGGTTTGAATATGGATAGTGTCCTCCAACAATCCATGTGTTAAAAGCGTCCTTTCCTAGGATGTCAATAGAGCAAGGGAGTGGGATCTAATGAGGTCATTGGGGACACGCTTATGAAGGGAACTGTAGGACTATTCTCTCTCCTTCCTAGCCTGAGATCCTGAGATCTCTGCAAACACTCTAGCCATGATGTGAAACCATCCATAACCAGAGACTGATTGGTTAATGATGCCACCCAGTCTTGATTTGGACCTCCAGAACCATAAGCCAAACAAAACAAAACCCTTCCCATTTCTTCATAGTATCCTGTCTCCGGTATTTCATAATAGCAATGCAAGCTAATACAGCAATTCAAGAGCATATCATGTTACGTACATTTTTTTTCTATCTGATTTCATGGTCCATCCAGTTAACCAGTCTAAAAACCTTAAGGACTATACCTAGTGGTTCTGACACTTGCCGGGTAATATCAAGTGAATTGCTATACTTGCTCAAATATCCTTTATCAGTCTAAAATCTCTGTACTCTCCAATAAAATTCTAGTAAGCTTAGTCTGAATTCAGCCAAAGCACTGCCTTCATAGCCACTTTTCTGTTCATTCTCTGCACTGCACCCAGGATTACCTTGTCAATGTGATCATACCATCTCACTGTTGACAGCCTTTGCTATGGACTGATTTGTGTCCATTCACTCCAAAATTTGTATTTGGAAGCCTTTCCATCCAATGTAATTGTATCTGTATCTACCTTTAAGAGGTAACTATGGTTAAATAATGCCATAAGATGGACACTGATCTGACAGGAATTAGACTTTCAATAGGAAGAGATCTCTGCTTTCCTCCCTCCTCTAAACTTTCTCTGCCATATGAAGACTGAGAAGATAGTGGCCTGCTAGCCAAAAGGCACACCTCAGAACCTTACTGGCACACAGCTTTCACAACTATGAGAATATAAATTTCTGTTGTGTAAGCCATTTAGTCTGTGGTATTTTGTTACAGTAGCCCTATGTTGACTAGTGTAGTCATTAAAAATGGAGTGACCGGCCAGGCGTGGTGGCCCATGCCTTTAATCCCAGCACTCAGGAGGGAGAGGTAGGAGGATAGCCATGAGTTCGAGGCTACCCTGAGAAAACAGAGTGAATTCCAGGTCAGCCTGAGCTAGAGTGAGACCCTACCTCGAAAAAAAAAAAAATGGAGTGATCATCACCTATCAATCCAGCCTTATGCCATGCTCTTCCTTCATCCTACTATTAAATTCTGGGTATAGACATACAATCTCATATAACTTTTGATTTCCTTGAAAATACCTTGCCCTTTTCCATATTTTGTCACTATATCTGGAACATAATTTGTATCATTGACTTATTTTTCAAATTCCAGCTTGAACATCATTCTCTTGAGCTGGGCATGATGGTACATGCCAGTAATCCCAGCGCTTAAGGGGCTGAGGCAAGCCTGAGCTACATAATGAGACTCTCTCTCCTAAGAAACAAGTAATGACAACATACCAAACATCACTCCCTCACCAAGCCTTTTATGGGATCCTGGCTCCCTCCAAACCTCACTTTCCTTATCTTTATTTCCTATAAAACACTCTTTATAGTTTATAATTTTCCATTTGTAATTATTTTTATTAGTAGATTATCTTTTACTTTGGACTCATAACCCCTTGAAGACAGGAAACATATTTTTCTCACCCATCCCCCCCAAAATGGCACATGACTTAGCATATAGTATACTCTCATTACGTATTTATTGGATGAATAAGAATATGTTAAGTGAGCACTCATAAATTTAAAAAAACAAAGGAAGAGTTCATTTGAACAGAAGGGAATAGCTTACAGAGGTACTAGTTGTAATAGAAGAACTGAAAAAGGCTGGGGATGGAGAGGTGGCTTGGTAATTAAGGCACTTGCCTGAAAAGCCTAAGGACCTAAGTTCACTTCCCCAGTACCCACATAATGCCAGATGTATAAGGTGGCTATAGCAGACAGCTTCAGGTTCGCTGAGATGAACTTCCAGACCAGGCACAGTTATGGAGGAAGGGATATTTATTGAAGCTTACAGATCCAGGGGAAGTTCACAATGGCAGAAGAAGCTGGCCTGCCTTCATAGGTCCAAACACAGAGAGTGAAGCCACAAGCCAAAAGCCAAAAACCACACAGCACAGCACACCCCAGGAACTCCAGCTAGGCACACTTTGCATATCTTTAGATTGAAATCCTAAACCTACCACCACACCTTAGGGCTGGACTCTAAGATCTGCCCAGTGACATTGCCTCCAGCAGGTGGCTACAGATGAAACTACAAACTAATAAAACACTGAATATATTGGGGGCCATCTATTCAAACTACCATAGTGGCACATGCATCTAGATTTCATTTTCAGAAGCTAGAGGCCCCGGTGTACCCATTCTCTCTCTTTCTCTTGGTCTCTCTGTCTCTCTCTGTCAAATAAATAGATTAAATATTTTAAAAAAAAAAAAAAAAAAAAGAAGAAAACTGGGCTGGAGAGATGGTTTAGCAGTTAAGGTGCTTGCCCACAAAGGCTAAGGACCCAGGTTCAACTCCCCAGAACCCATGTAAGCCAGATGGACAAGGTAACATATGTGCACAGGTGATGCATGTGTCTGGAGTTTGTTTGCAGTGGCTAAGTCCCTGGCATACCAATTCCCTCTCTCTCTCTCGCTCATAAATAAAGAAAAAAAAAAAAGAAAACTAAAAGGTAGCTAACAAAAGAACTTAATGGATGCCTCAAAGAGAAGTACATTGTATCTGTGGCATATAATAGATATTCAGTACATGCATGAATGAGAGGCAAGGATAGAAGAATGAGAGGAGGACTTCAAGACTTTAAAAATAGTGATTGTAATTCAGTTTTCAGAGAAACCAGTAAAGTATGTTCAAAGTTTTGTGCTATGAGATATCAGATATCTCCTAAAAATAATGTAAAATGAGAACTGAGCAGAGATCATTGGACTTATGATTTAGGTAAACTAGTGGAAATAAAAATAAGCAGTTGGGACAGGTATGGTGGCGCACGCCTTTAATCCCAGCACTTGGGAGGCAGAGGTAGGTAGATCATCATGAGTTTGAGGCCACCCTGAGATTACATAGTGAATTCCAGGTCAGCCTGGGCTAGAGCGAAACCCTACCTCAAAAAACCAAAAAAGAAAAGCAGTTGGGCTAGAGAAATGGCTTGGTAGTTAAAGGGCTTGCCTGCAAAACCTGAGGGCCTGAATTCAATTCCCCAGTACCCATGTAAAGCCAGATACACAAGGTGACACGTGTACCTGAAGTTCAATTACAGTGGCTAGAGGCACTGGCACACCCATTCTCCCTCTCCCTCTCTTTCTGTCTTTCTCTCTCTCTGCTTCTTTCCTTCACTATAAATAAATAAATAAATGAATAAATAAATAAATAAATAAATAAATTTTAAAATTAGCAGTTGAAGAATAACAGGCAATCAGCCTCAAGTGGTGATTGTGAGCTATTATTTTCAGACCACTGGAGGCTAAAGGAAAAAATAAAGGAGATAGTAAGTAAAGGGATCCAAAGTCTAGAGGAAGTTTTTCTAGAAGTGGCATGTTAAATTTAAAAAGATGAAAAAAAGTTGATAAACACATAAAAATGTTATAGTGAAATACTAGATACAAATACAAAGTAGATAAATTTAAAGTGTGAGAAGAACTGAACATTTCATCTTCTAGAATGAAATAGAAAACAAAGAGTCAAAGAAATATTTAAATAAGAAGAAAGAAAATAAAAGGAACATTGATCAAATGCCTTAGTCCCAGTAAAAGCAGGAAGTAAGCTTATCTACTGAAAATGCTGATAATTCTGGATTTGCGTGAGGACTAAAAAAAAAAAAATACTTGGCTAATGCTTAATGGATAATGTTTGAAGTCGTTTAAATAAATTATGTTTATGTAATTTTAAGAAGTCTAGACATTATGACAGCTCTATGTTTAAGTCTCTTAGTGAAAGAAAAATATATTAGGCACTGTAGTAGGTATGATGAATAATGGTACTAGAGAAAGCCAGGTCCTAATCTTTGTAACCTGTAAATGCTATAAAACTCAATGAAAGGAATCTTAAAAACGGGATTAAGGATATTTAAAGAGGGAGATTACCCTGTTTTATGTTGGTGAGTCCTAAATGTACCCACAGAAGTCTTTATGTGAAGGAGTCAGAGGGAGATTTAAAACTATAGCTATGGGGCTGAAGAAATGGCTTAGTGGTTAAGGCATTTGCCTGTAAACCAAAGGACCCAGGTTCTATTCCCCATGTAAGCCAGATGCACAAAGGGGGTACATGTATCTTGAGTTCATTTTCAGTGGCTGGAGGCCCTGGCTTCTTCATTCTCTCCCTCCTTCTCTCTCTCTCTCTCTCTGCCTCTTTGTCTCTCTCATAGATAAATAAATAAATAATAAATAAATAAAATTTAATCCCCAGTATGAAGAATTAAGAGAGTGGACAATAGCATTTAAGAGATTGAATGTGGTGGGGCTTTGTTCTCTTTTATTATGTGAACATATGGCATATCAGTCCTATTTCCATCAGGTTATATGCTTACATCCCTTCTTTCCCACCCCCACTGCACTGAGGGCTATCCTCAGGGGAGTTATTGGTATTCACTGTAGGGTCACGAGTGCACCAGTCAGTGTCTGTGGAGGGGATAAGGCCTCAGAGTACACCTTCCAACCTTCTAGCCTTACAGTCTGTGGGCCCCCTCTTCCATAATGCTCCCTGAGCCTTGAGGGACATGTTGTAAGTCTCCGTTAGTGTTGAGCTCTCAGTGGCCTCTGATTTCCAGCTTTGATGATTTTGAATTTCTTCCCCACTATCTCCCTGAAGGAGATTCTTAGGCCTGCCATGAGAGCAGCACTCATATTTAATCCATGTGGCAGCTTCATAGGAAAAGGAAGAAAGACCAGCAGAGATGCACATGCACAAGAGGTCTCCCTGCCTCTAGATGCCGTGTGATACTCTGCACCACTTCTGGACTCTGCCAAGAAAGCCATCACTCAGTGTGGACTCTGGGCCTCTTTTTTATAAAGTTACCCAACTTCAATCCTCTCATTATGTGATCAAAAAACAGACAATATATACTTCTAAAGACAATCCTGAATATATGAACATTACATATTAGACTTCTAGTGCCTTCCTTTTTTATTAGGGGTTCAGCTCTACTTATTTCAAGCCTAACCTTTATCTCTAGCCAAAGAAATAGCAGACTCCCATAGCCTACTCTCTCAGCTCCTGCCTTCATTCCAACCTGAAAGGAACTTCCTGGAAGCCCATTGGCCCAAGAATAAGGAAAGGTTACTTAGCAACCTGAACACCACAGACCAGAAAAGAGGAAGCTTGTGGACCAACCACCTAGTTGTGCCTGTGTTACAGTGAAGAGGAGCTGCTTAAGAGATGACGCCCTTGACCTTGTTAATAGAGATACTCATAATTCTTGAGGTCACAAATAAAAGTAAGTTTTTCTGTCCTTATGGTTCCCTATGAAGATCTTTCTCTAAATGGCACCAAGAGCTTAAGGCAGTTAGTAAATCTGAAGTATATTTGCTCTGTATTCCCAATCAACATCAGTTTTGTACAAGTACTTGACAAGGCTCTGTGTGTGTGTGTGTGTGTGTGTGTGTGTGTGTGTGTAGAGAGAGAGAGAGAGAATGAACCAATATATAAGGAGAGCATTACAGTAATTTGGGAGGCAGGTTATTAAGTGTTATTAAATCTTCCAGAACTTTAAAGGAGATATGTAAGACTCAAAGACTAGAAACCTATCATAAGCATGTTCTTTTAACAACTTGATATGATAACAATTCTAATGTCAAAGTTTCATTGGTAGGTACATAGGTATTACATGAAAATGAAATTGTTTTCATCTTCTCTCCCTGTCCATTTCCATTTCTTGAGTTACTTTAACCCAATACTCAATGTACTCATCACAGATTCAACTCAAAGGACATTTATTTAGATTTGACCCAGGAATTACAGGTTGGTTTATCATCTAAAAATTACGTAATTTAATACATCATACACACAATAAAAGGCAAAGCCCACATGATCTTCCCAATCAGTGCTGAAAAAACACCTAACAAAACTTCAACAGTTTGTGATAATAGCATTCAACAAACAAAAAGGAATCTTCCCGAACTTGAAAACCTCACATCCTAAAAACCAACTTAGTTACTGAAAGCAGGTTGTCATACAGCATATCCACCTCTCTTCTCTTCCTTGGACTGTAGTTTTTCTGTAATCATTGTCATTTGTGTTGTGGTGATGGAGAACAAATGCAGAGCCTCATGCACACTAAATAAGCACACTTGGGCTACATCCTCAGCCCTTCCTCTTCGTTTTCTGCACATACTTATTGGCCTGTGTACCTTCTGCTGTGATTGAAGCAGCAAGAGGCTTTCTAGAGGTGGCTGCTTGGTGCTTTTATTCTCTCTACTTCCTCCTTGCTGAAGTAAAGATGTGACACCAGCTGTCTGCTCTAGTCATGCTTTCCCAACCATGATAAAAATACTCCCTCAAAACTGTAAGTTGAAATAAACCTTTTCTTTCCATAAGCTGCTTCTGGTCAGAGATTCAACCCCAGCAACAAGAAAGCAACTGCTGAAATGTTACATGCCTGTTTTCCCAGGATCACAGCGAGTCCCAGGTAACAGGATCACTTCAAGTTCTAGTTTAGCTTGAGCTGTGTAACCAGACTCCATCTTAAAACATAAACAAAAAGTTAGACACTTGGAAGGCATAAACAGAAGATCAGGAGTTTGAGGCCAGCCTGGGATACATAGTCAAACCTTGTCTCAAAGAAAAGAAATAATGAAGCACTTTGAAAAATAGTCTGAAAGCTCCTCAAAATACAAAATGAGTTACCATATGATCCTGCAGTTTCACTCTTAGGTGTATAGTACATAGAATTAAAAGCTTATCTCTACAGAACTTGTACACAAGTGGCAGCATGCCAAAAAGAAGGAAAAATCAAATGTGCATCACTGATGAATGTATAAAAAACAAGTTATATCTCTTCAATAGAATATTTTTCAGCAAAATAGAGAAAGCACAACATGGATGAGCCTAGAAAACACTATGATAAGCAAAAGAACCTAGACACAGATGACTAGATATCATGCAATTTCACATACACGAAATACCCTAATACTCAAATACACAGAGACTGAAGGTACATTAATAATTAACTAGGGTTGGGAAATAGTGGAGAAATTAGGCAAATGATGATGGATCAACACAGGATTTCTTCTGATTTAAGATTTTCTAAAAGTGGGGCTGGAAATATGGCTTAGTGGTTGAGATGCTTGCTTGTGAAGCCTAAGGACCTAGATTCAATTTCCCAGTACCCATGTAAGCCAGATGCACATGATAGTGCATGCATCTGGAGTTCAAATGTAGTGGCTAAAAGCCCTGGCATGCTCATATTCTCTCTCTCTCTCTCTCTCTCTCTCTCTTTCTCTCTCTCTCTCCCTAATGAATAATTTTTTAAAGGAAAAATGATACTCTAAATGTAACTGTGAGAAGCCACACATAGTACCATGTGCCTGTAACCCAGTTATTCAAAAGCCTGAGGCAGGAGATTCACAATTCCAAGACCAGCTGGGCGACAGAGCAAGACACCACTGCATGAGAAAAAAGAACTGATCTGGGGTGTGAAGTAGCTCAGGATCGAGTACTTGCCTAGCATGTGCTAGGCTCTGAATTTGATCCTTAGTACACACAAAAAAATAATCAAATAGAAAGTGATTATAGTAATTATTGCACAAATCTGTGGCTATTCCAAAAGTCATTGAATAATAGGCAAAAAAAATGTTTAATAAAAGCTATGTGCCAGGCTTAAAGGTGCACACAAAATATGTTGAAGACACAGAACTTGTTCTTGAGCAGCTTAGCGTCTTAAAGGAAAAACAAAAGTAAGTTAATTAATTTTAAAGTGTTGTGGATCTTAAAACAAAGGTATTCACAGGGTACTGTAGTGTAGAGTGGTCAGAAAGGCTTCATTAACCAAATGGCATAAAGAGCACATTGAAAGGTTAGTGTGCTCATCAAGCAAGCAAGGGAGAATAAAGGCATTTCAGGCCAGACAAGGAGTTGACACCCAGGAATAAAATAACATGGTCTATGAAGTGTGTCCACTTACTATGGTATAGGGCATGAGAGGCATAGAGGAGCAGATGAGACTGTAATGGTAGGCAGCAACTGTGACGGGCTATAAAGCCGAGCTGTATCCTATGACCAATGGGGAGTCTTTAAGGGTTCACTGAGAGAGTTATGCCTTAGAAAAATGATCTTAATAGTAGAGGAATGGCTACATTCCAGCTGCACAACTCTGGTGACAGCATAAACTAGAGCAAGCCAAACAGGACACAATGAAGGGCTTAAGCAACAGTGATAGTGGACACCAAGAAAAGGAGATGAATGATAAGACTGGAGAGAATGATGGCACAGAAGTCTGGAGCAACAGAGTGCCAAGGAGGTGGGAGTACCTGCTAATGACAAATGGTAGTAAGAATAGAGAAATAAGGTTAGGGGTTGTGGTAGTTTGAATATATGTCCCCCAATATATTCAGTGTTTTATTAGTTATAGTTTGTATCTGCAATCACCTTGCTAGAGGCAATGTCACTGGGGGCTGGTCTTAAGATGTTAATGGTGGGTTTGAGATTCCATTGTAAAGATATGCAAATGTGCCTAGCAGGAGTTCCTGAAGTGTGCCGTGTGACCTTTTGGCTGTAGTTTTTGCTCTGTGTGCTGTGGTGGCTGGTTGGCTTTTTCTCTCTCTGCTTGGCCCTGTGGAGAGCAGGCCGCTTCTCCTGCCTTTATGGAACTTCCCCTGGATCTGTAAGCTTCAATAAATAATATCCCTTCCTCCATAACTGTGCCTGGTCTGAAAGTTCATCTCAGTGAACCTGAAGCTGTCTGCTACAGGGGTCAACAAGTGATCATGTCATTTAGCGTCTGGAAAATCGTTAAATTTTCATAACAGTTTTGGTGCAGAAGTAGGGACAGAATCCAGATTTGAAAAGGAGAGAAAGCAGAGATAATGGCCATGATTACAGAGCTCTTCCTGGATGAAGGCACTTTGCAAGTCAGGCTTGATCATTTATTGACTGAAGATGTACAGAAACACATGGAAGTAGTTGCGGGGGTGGGAGGGAAACAGTTACTTTCTCAGCTAGTGCTAAGAGAGGACATTCAGACATGAAATCAGCCCTTGCCCCACTTATTTTTCTCTTCTGCCCTTTAACTCTCATTTACAACACAAAACAGATGAGCCTGTCCTTTCTTAGGAGCATTCACCTTTCAAGCTTGCCTTTATGCGTATTTTTTTCACTCTACACTCACTGTGCTTTGACTTCATCTATGCAAAAATGTTGAGGGGTTGGTACACATCTATTGTCATTATCCTTGATCCTACATTCAGCCAGGGAAAATGTTAAAACATTTACCCAGAGTATTCTTGTCTTTTGGTAAACACACAGAATAAACCAGTTAATTATAATGAAAAGAATGAGCAGTCTATTTATTCCACAGTCCATGGCTTAGAGAGTGTCAGCCAATAAAATGCTTTTTCTCCACACACCCTGCCAAACCAGCCACTGATTTAAGCTACTGAGGCAGAGCAAAGGCATTCCCAGTAGACCCAGTATCCAAGGTTTCCTCTATTCCCATCTCGAAGTAACTCCTCCCTCTCATGTACCCTTAAAAAACAAAACAAACAAACAAAAAGATTAGGATCAACTCTTTTCTCTGACACTCACCACCACCCCCCACCCCAGCAACTCACTATTCTAATTGAAAAGGACAAACAAAAAAAGAAAAAAGAAAAGGACAAACAGCTCACCAGCAAGAGAGCAGCACAATAGTCATGCCTGGGTTACAGAGAAGGCCGAACTCAAGGAGCACACACAGGCCATAAGGATGCTACTGCTTCAGGAAACAGGCTTGCCATTATCCACCCAACTGTTGTAAGATAGGAACCAGATTCATGGCTTACACATATTTTCCCACAATCTCTGAATTTTCCCTGCACCCTATTACTTGTTTCCTTTGCTATGCATAAGCTTTTTATTTTGACTCACTCTCCATTGTGAAGTTTCATTTTTGCTCCTGTCACTGCCAGATTTTATGAATCTTGTCATGTATGTTTTATTCTAGTAAGTTTACAGATTTAGGTCTATATTTTTAAGTCTTTAAAGTATTTCAAGCTCATTTTTGTCTATGCAGTGAGAGAAGTCCAACTGCATTCTTCTACATGTGGGAGACACAAATTTTCCTAATGCCCTGTCTTTTCTCTGTTGCATGTTCTTGTCACCTTTGTCAAATACCAGTTGGCTGTGTCAGGTGTGACATCATATACCTGTAATCCCTGTAGGGAGCATGGAAGTTTAAGGCTA
The DNA here is from genome assembly GCA_004027895.1 of Orientallactaga bullata. Lineage (NCBI taxonomy): Eukaryota > Metazoa > Chordata > Mammalia > Rodentia > Dipodidae > Orientallactaga > Orientallactaga bullata. The sequence continues at coordinate 23,011 of PVKW010014050.1, read as the reverse complement.
GTCTGGGCTATAGACCAAGTTCAAAGCCAGCCTGGTCTATACGTCAAGACTCTATCACAGGGATGGATAGATGGCTTAGCAGTTAAGGCACTTGCCAGCAAAGCCAAAGGACCCAGGTTAGATTACCTAGGACCCATGTAAGCCAGATGTACAATGTGGCACATGTGTCTGGAGTTCATTTGCAGCAGCTGAAGGCCATGATCTCTCTCTCTCTCTCTTTCTCTCTGCCTCTTTCTCTCTCTCAAGTAAATAAAATAAAAAATTTTTAAAAGATTCTATCACAGCCTCTAAAAAATTTGAACTTAAAGGGCTGGAGAGATGGCTTAGCAGTTAAGGCGCCTGCCTGCTAAACCTAAGAACAGGGTTCCAATCTCCAGGTCCCACGTTTAGCCAGATGCAAAGGGACGCAAGGGCGCAATGCCGCACTTGCCCACAAGGGGGCGCACACATCTGGATTTTGTTCACAGCAGCTGAGAGACTGCTGGTGCGCCCATTCTCTGTCTCCCTCTCCCTCTCTCTCTCTGTCTCTCTCTGTGTCTCTCTCCAAAAATAAAAAAATTTTAAAAAAATTTTAAAAATTGAACTTAATATTTCATCTTCAAAAGCACTTGCAAAACTAAATAAATAATAATTAGCATCCCTATAATGCTGAAATTTCTAAAATATATTCCCAAAACCCAAACAAGCAAATCATATCATATTTTTACCAGTCTAAAATTCATATATTTTGAAACCTTAAAGTGAAGGGTTTAGTAAAGTCCAAATACTCTAATGGGAATCGAATACTTTCACTTTGCATTACCTGTTTGTTATTCCAATTTTGCATTCTCCAAAGGACTGCTCAGGGTCTGCCTCATTATCCTATTTTCTTGCCTAAGGCTATTTCTACATCCTACCAAAAAGCCATATGAAAAATAAAAAATTCAGTCACCCAAATACTTTAGAATGCAATCTGCATATGTTTGCCCTCATGCAAAACAAACAGCCAGGAGATTATTTTCTTTCCAATCAGTTGTTTTGCCAGTACAATGATTACATAAACTCCAACAGTAGCATTTTTATACATTTTAAACTGATGTCTTCCATTTATTCATTATTGTTTTCTAGTATTAGCAAAATTGTTTATCAGCCAATAACTATGATAGACAATAAAAATTGTTTTCTTAAGACCTCTGTAAGCTGACGTGATGGTACATACCTGTAATCCAAGCACTTGAGAAGCTCAAGTAGGAAGATTGAGAATTCATAGCTAGCCTACATAGCAAGATTCTGTTTAAAACAACAATGGCAAACCTTCTTTAACCCTGTCAACATACTCTTAGGGCCAAGATAACATGTTTTAAAACGATTTTGTTTGTATTAGACTGGTATAAAAGGCTGAGGGAGTGTTTTATTGTTGGTGGTGTGGTTTTTTTATATTATTAGTATTATTATTATTAGAAACAGCCCAGACTGGCCTTAAACATTGATCCACCTGCCTTACCTCCCAAAGGGCTGGGATTCCAATTGTGTGCCTTGATGCAACTGGGAACCTTACAATATTGGAATTGAAAAGAATATTCCCCAAACTGGATAAAGCAGTGTACATCCTGAAGCTTCCATGATAGACTGAAAAGAAAAAGAAAAAAATGGAGAAAAAGAAGAAAGGAAGGAAGGAAGGAAGGAAGGAAGGAAGGAAGGAAGGAAGGAAGGAAGGAAGGAAGGAAAGGGAGGGAAGAAAGGAAAAACTCAATTCTGGAAAAAATAATTAGGAATACCTAAAATACAAAATGAGAGCAATTTGGATTGAAAGAGGGCACTTTTATCCCCAAATATAGCTAAGACAAAAATTAGGAATGATATTAAACTACTGGGTTCAGGAAGAAGATGTGAAGGAGCACTAGGGCAAAACATTAGGTTGCTGGCTAGAATCAACAGCAGTAGCTACCTAGCAGTTCTAACCACTATCCCCTCACCACCACCACTATATGCAGAGAGAGCAGAACTTTCATATTTAGTAATGAGATGCTCCAGCTTCCCAGCAAAACAAATAACTTGTAAAATAGTATTCTTTTTTGACATGGGTATCTCACTCCTTTGCTCAGACTAGCCTACAACTCCTGGGTTCAGCTTTCCGAGCTTGAGACTGTAACTCCATGACACGGAAACCAGAAACAAACTGAAGAACTAGCAGATGAAAATCTAAAGAAAAGCTAAAGAAAAGAATCTAGAGCAGTACAAAACACAGGACGAGACCCAGGCCCACCTTTCCCATTTTAGCTAGCCCTGCATCTGAACATTAAAGAGATTTATTTATTTATTTATTTATTTATTTATTTATTTATTTATTTATTTATTTTATTTACTGTCAGACACATATAGGCTTTTGTTTTAGGGGTCTCATAAGCAAGAACCGGAATCTAATATTCAAGGTCTGTCCAACACAAAGTAGCATTTGCATTCATGACCTCACAGTGGCTGTTGTTACACATGTATAAATCTCTGTCTCAAACACACACATGCACGTACACACTCCCATTCCAAAAAATCAAAAGGAAAGGGAGGAGAGAGAGACACAGAGAGAACACTATTTACAAACAAAAATGTACTGCATATCATTGACTAAAAGACTCTGGAGAAATACTTTCTAATGCTGAAGTGAAAATGGTATTGAAATTAGGATTCTATAGTCTGACAGACTATCAGGCAAGTGTACTGACAAAATAAGACAATTTTGAACCTAAATGGATTTAGAAAAAAAAAAAATTTTTTTTTTTTTTTTTTTTGGTTTTTCGAGATAGGGTGTTACTCTAGCCCAGGCTGACCTGGAATTCACTATGTAGTCTCAGGGTGACCTCAAACTCATGGCGATCCTCCCACCTCTGCCTCCAAAGTGCTGGGATTAAAGGTAGAAAATTGATTGCTCATAAACCCTTGTGGAAATAATGACTAGAAGACAGAAATCTATTGTGAGGAAGGTCAAAACTTAATGCTAAGTAGCCGGGTGTGGTGGCACACTCCTTTAATAGTGAATTCCAGGTCAGCCTGGACTAGAGTGAGACCCTACCTCGAAAAACCAAAAAAAAAAAAAAAAAAATTAATGCTAAGTAAAGAAATATTTAAGACATGTCAAATCTCAATAAATGTTTATTTCAATTTTTAAAAAATATGATTACATAAATACATTTTAAACCCATTTCATAGTAGCAGTGGGTAGTATAATATAGTCCACAATAGCTGGGTTTGGTGGTGCATGCCTTTAATTCCAGCACTTGGAAGGCAGAGGTAGGTGGATCACCATGAGTTCAAGGCCACCCTGAGACTACATAGTGAATTCCAGGTCAGCCAAACTAGAGTGAAAACCCTACCTCGAAAAAAAAAAAAAGTCCAGAATAAATTTAATGAAGATAGAATAATACATATATGAAGGAAAAATGAATTTTTAAAATTTTATTTACTTACTTGCAAGCAGAGAGAGAGAGAGAGAAGATAAACAGACAGAGAGAAAGGGCATGCCAGGGCCTATAGTCAGTGCAAACAAACTACAGATGCATGTGCCCTTGTGGATCTGGCTTATATGGATCCTGGGGAATTGAACCTGGGTCCTTTGGCTTCTCAGGCAAACGCCTCAACCGCTAAGCCATTTCTCCAGCTGCAAAAATTGAATTTTTTTCTAATAAACATTAAACAGAAAGTCTGAATAAACTAAGGATACATACATGAATGTATCATGAACTCAGTATAAATATGCCAGATCTTTGTAAACTAGCCTGCAGATCTAATACAACCATGGTAGAAATATTGATTTCTAACTGAATTTTTTTCTTAGCCAGGTGTAGTGGCACATGCCTTTACTACTGGCACTGGGGATGGGGGAGGGGTGAGGTAGGCGGATCTCCATTAGTTCAAGGCCAGCCAGAGACTACATAATGAATTCCAGGTCAGTCTGAGCTTTAATAAGACTGTACCTCAAATAAAATAAAATAAAATAAAATAAAATAAAATAAAATAAATAAAATAAAATAAAATAAAATGAAGTAAAGTAAAGTAAAGTAAAAGAAAAGAAAAGAAAAAAGTTTTCTCTAACATTCCATCTAGAAAGAAAATTGTGCTTGAATTCCTCAAATAAGTTTTTAAAAGAGAAACACTAAGGGTGTGTGTGTGTGAAGGGTGCACATGTGTGCGCACATTCCCACATGGAAATGTTCTTTCCCAGCTAGAGAGAAAAACATGCAATTACAAATTCACAATAATTAAAACATTGGCAGAAAAACAAACAAGTTGATCAAGAAAATAGAACAGAGTTCAAAGGCACACCAATGTATAAATGGTAGTTTAATACCTGAAAGGAGGCTTCTCAATTCAGTGGGTAAGATAACAGTAATGAATGCTGGTGACAAATTATCCATTCATTTAGGAAAAAAGATCTCAATTCAAACAACAACAAAAAAAAATGATTCCAGATGGATTAAAAACATTAATAGCAAAAATATAAAGATTTCCAGGCATGGTGGCACATGACCTTGATCCTAGCACTTGGGAGGCAGAAGTAGGGGAAGCATTGTGAATTCGAGGCCAGACTGAGACTACCTAGTGAATTCCAGGCAAGCCTGGTCTAGAGCAAGACCCTACCTTGAAAAAGAAATAAAATTTATATATATACTGTATGTGCTATGTTATATATACAATATATATATATTATACAAATAGTTTAATGAAATACAAGAGATGTATATTCTAATACTTGGTAAAGAAGCCTTTGTGGGGGCTGGAGAGATGGCTCAACAGTTAGAGTGTTTGATTGTAAAGCCTTATGGGCAGGGTTTGATTGCTGAGTACCCATGTAAAGCCAGATGCACAAAGTGATGCATGCATCTGGAATTTGTATTCAGTGGCAGGAGGCCCTGGCACAGCCATCCTCTCTTTCCTATTCTCCTTGTAAATAAGTATATTAAAAAAAAAAAAAAAAACACTTCGTGGACAAAACACACACAAAAAGTTGTAAGGATTTAAAAAAAAAAAGTTGTAAGGTTTGATCATTTTGACTGCATCCAAATTTAAAATTTTGAAAAAGACACCATAAATACTTACAAGGCTAAAAAAAGACTGAATATGTTTACAACGTACATACCAATCAAATAATATCTAGAATATATGAGGAGATCTCAAAGGCTTTGTTCTTTTAATTCTAATAGATCAGCAAAAGATCTGTCAGCTTATTGGGGAGAAAATACAAATGCCTCCAAATGTGAAAAGATGATGAACTGTATAAGTAAACATGAAAAAGGAAAAGAACAATAAGACATAAAGGTTTCAATACACTGTCAACAATTTGAAGTGTTAATTAAGTTGAGATACAATGAATACTTGAATATACCATGTGTGGAAGTATAAGTCAGAGTAACATTTTTGGAATGCCAACCTAGCATTATCTGTTAATATTTTAAGTGGGCACACTATCTCTCAAGTAAGCAAAATTTCATTTATTTTTCCTCATCTTTCAAGACCTTACATATGTTTCAAGGGAAACATGCCCAAGGTTATACATTTTTGTCTTGTTTGTAACAGTGAAATGCTTGAAAATGTCTCCTATATATCTATCCATGTTAGTGATTAAATGGTAACACCATCAAAGAGACAACTCTCATACAAATTTACTTATTGTTTATTACTTTTATTTATTATTTATTCTAAATTGTATTTATGTAACATGTTAGCTGTTGGCAAGAACAAAATGACTGGTAAGAAACTCCTGCACATAAGCATAAACTAAATTTCTTATCTGCATAGTCAATGAATGTTGAGCATTACCTCAACTGATAATAGTATCAAAGTTATTATATATTTCTTTTTTTTTAAGTAAGGTCTCCCTGTAGCCCAAGCTGACCTGGAATTCACTTTGTCATCTCAGGCTGGCCTCAAACTCACAGCAATCGTCCTACCTCTGAATCCCGAGTGCTGGGATTAAAGGCGTGACCCACTACACCCACCATGATTATTACATGTTTCTCAGGTCATATATTTAATTCTGTATATTCTTTTTTTAAATTTATTTTTATTTATATTATTCTAATTTTACATTCATAGTGATGACTCCATTATCCTCCTCCCTGTCCTCCCTCTTCCATAGGGACCCTCATCAATGGAGAATGTGGTTCATGCATTGTGGGGGTAGTCACTAGTAATGGGGGATAGGCCAAGTCTCTGTGCATAATGCCCCATCTTGTGGCTCTAACATTCTTTCCGCCCCCTCTTCCGCAAATTTCCCTGAGCCGCATTGGGGTCATTTTAGCTCTACTTCACTTATGAGGTTTTGGGAGCCTCTGTGTCTCTAGATATCTGGCTTAGTGGGAGTTAGATGTTCTCTGTGTTTATCTCCTTCAGCCTTTTTCTGGTGTTGTGATCCCCAAGAACGCTGAACTCTTGCCTTTCCCCCACATTACTCTATGATTTCAGCTGGAGCCCTGGTGAGGTGTGATTGGCTGATCTTCCCTTCAGGTTCCTTGTCCATCTGAAAAAGATAAGCAAATTCTCCAACGGAGAGAGAAGTTGGTACTAGATATATGGGATAGCCAGAGATAACTTGGAGGGAATTTTATATGGGTAGGCCCTCTTCTAGCCCACATTTGGTGGTATCTTGATTGGAGACTGTGCTCATTTTTTGAACATGGTTTTGGCTTATTTCCCTTTAATTTTGTATATTCTTATAAAAATGCCAAAATGCCAAAATTTCAGGATTTCCTACATAGGTTCTCCCTGTCTTAATTAATTTAGAAGTAGAAGGTAAGATATCTACACTTAAACTTCAATCGGTTTTAATTCCCACGAAATTAGTTACTATTTATGTAACACTTTTAATCCCTCAAATTTTTATTGTGGTAGTATCAAATGATGCTGCATGATGCCATAGTCATTTAGATAACTGGAAAAGACAACACATGGTAAGCCTTGTACGTTACTACAACCATTTACAGAGAACCAAGACTAGAATAGAAAAGTTCTGGGCTGGAGGGATGGCTTAGCAGTTAAGACACTTGCCTGCAAAGCCAAAGGACTCAGTTTCAATTCCCCAGGACCCATGTAAACCAGATGCACAAGGTGGTGGCACATGCATCTGGAGTTCACTGGCTGTGATTGGAGGCCCTGGTGCGCTCATTCTCTCTATCTTGGTCTGTGTGTGTCTCAAATAAATAAATAATATTTTTTTTAAAAAAAGAAAAGTTCTGAATCCTGTGATCTTACTCTACTGATAACTCACATATCCTCTTTATTCACTGATAATGAAAAGATATATGAGCTGTCAGCTCCATAAGTTTGAAACTAGTTTTTTGAACTTAGGGTGTAGCTCAGTGGTAGAGTACTCATTACATTTGCAAAAATTCAGATTCAATCCCCAATGTCACAAAAAGAGAAAGGAAAAATGAAGCTAGTTCTTAAAATAATCAGGAAAACCCATCTACACATTACCTAAATCAATTATTTCTCATGATTCAATCCATCATTCAGACATATTTAAATATACATAAATTTAAAAGTACCCTAAGCCCATTCCCTAATCTGTCACATTCTAGTATGGAAGCAATATGGATGAAAAGTCCACTAGTGTAACTAGGAAGGAAAAAAAGCTAATGTTGTACTCAATATAAGATTGGGTACTAACCTGGGTGACACACAAGTTCTGTAGAAGAGCCTAGGAGGAAAGGGTCATTTAAGACAATCAAATCCCAGAAAGTATGGTGGCAAATTAATTTAGTCATTTAATAAAATATTGACTAAGAGTATATGATAGGGTTGGGCGCCCGGCTCCAATGTTGAAACAGGATGGACACATCCTCGAAGAATGAAGACCATTTTCAGATTAGGAAAAGGAAGGGAAAACATTCCAAATATGAAGAAGCACACGAAGTACAGCACACAGGTGTAAGAATGAGTGGAGCGTTTGCATGGTGCAGGGGAATATGCACCACTTCAATAAGAACTGAATATAGGCCGGGCATGTGGCACACGCCTTTAATCCTAGCACTTGGGAGGCAGAGGTAAGAGGTTTGCTGTGAGTTCGAGGTCAACCTGAGACTACATAATGAATTCCAGGTCAGCCCGGGCTAGAGTGAGACCCTACCTCAAAAAAAAAAAAAAGAAAAGAAAAGAAAAAAGAAATAAAGAAAAAGAAAAACAAGCTGAATATAGTAGGAAATAAAGTGATTAAGAAAAATGTCAGATTATTGAAAGGCTTAACTTGCCAAACAAGAAATTAGAAGAAGGGGCTGGAGAGATTGCTCAGTGGTTAAAGGTATTGGCTTGCAAAGCCTGATGGACTGGTTTTGATTCCCCAACACACATGTAAGCCAAATGCACAAAGTGGCACATGAGTCTGGAGTTTGTTTGTAGAGGCAGGAGGCCGTAGCATGCCCATTCTCTCTCTCTCTCTCTAATTATTATTTATTGACAGCTTCCATAGCTACAGATAATAAACCATGATAATTCCTGCCCCTTCCTTACTTTCCCCTTCACAAATCCACACTCCATCATATCCCTGCCCTTTCTCCATTAGTCAATCTTTGATTTTGATGTCATCATCTTTTTCTCCTAGTATGAGGGTCTTGTAAAGATAATACCAGGCACTGCAAGGTCATGGATACGGAGGGCAATTTTTGTCTGGATGATTGTACTGTAAGCAGTCCTATCCTTCATTTGGCTCTTACATTCTTTCTGCCACCTCTTCCGCAATGGACCCTGGACCTTGGAAGGTATAATAGAGATGACTCAATGCTGAACACTCCACCTTCACATCTTCTCAGCACTATGGTGCCTTTTGAGTCATCCCAGTGGTAACCGCCATCTGAAAAGGAAGCTTCTTGAGCAAAAAGTGAGAGTAGCATTAATATATGAGTATGAACATTAAATAAAGAGTTTACAGGGCAGTTTTGTGGGTAAAATATATGCATTTAGCCAGAGGCTTTTGATTAGATTTTCAGTACCAGGCATGTATTCCCTCCTATAGAACAGGCCTCTAGTCCAATTAGAGAGCAGTTGGTTTCCCCCATAACAGACATGCCACTATTGTGCCTGTTGGCTCATTTGGCCTATCTAGCCAAACCTGAGGCTTTCAGTGTCCACTGTTTTCACCACTGATGGCTTCTGTCTCCCATAGGGCTGCATGCAGTACAGCTTTTCCCAGCTTTCTTTCAGCTGGTATACAGGGAGGAGATTTTCAGCTCAGCCCCAGTTTGATTCCTCTGTGACCTGGCAGCCTAGGCATGTGGAGTCTTTGGCAATAGGGTCTTATCATTTGTTCCTGATGGGAAATCAAGAGTCTTGGCAATAGTCTATAATGTTTTGAGGGCATCAGGGAGAACTCCCTGGACAACAATTCACTGGAAGGTTAATTCACTAAGTATGGAGATTTTGTCATTTCTTTTACATATAGATGGCAGGAAAGAACTGCTTCTAAAATGCCTTTCCCAGATACTGAGACTAAATTACAAACAGTTTTAAAACACTTACTATATAGTATATTGTATTAATTCATAAAACTATATCAGTAATCTATTATCTAGTATATAATGCTACATTTCGATGTAGTTACTGGTCAACCAAGTTATTATATTTATTACCATTTTATTGAAATATCAATTTCTTTTTTATGTGTTTTCATGAGCCTCATTATTAAACTATGGTCTCATTATGTAGAAGTCATTATTGTAAATCACTCCTATTGAAAGATGAATGGAACAGTTCCTTACCATGTGTACAACTCTTGTGGCATTATTATTATAATTATTGTATGATTATGTTGAGTATCTAGAGAATGGAGTCATATCTAAGGATTAAAAGTACACATCACCTAATACTGTGAGAAACCAGGGAAAGTGAAAAGCTGTGCCCCTCATAAGGTGGGGGGTGCTTGTGAGCAACAAAGTTAAAAATTGTGTTCTTACCCTTGAAACCAAGAACAAGGTGTTAAGAAGACTGATCTCTGAAGTGGATAGATAGATGACACTTCCTCCCATCAGAGAGAGGAGGCAAGGTTCTTATGAAATTCTGCTAAGGAAAGGAATGCAGGTCAGGGAGAAGGTAGTTGAAATATAACCAGATCTCTGTAAAAACGCTTTTTTTCTTCCTTGAGATTATTAAATGGATTTTGAAAATGCCAGCCAGCTTGATATGTGCTAAGGGTAACCAAGGACCAGGGCTTGAAGGGAAAGGTGGAAGCAGTAGACATCAGAGAGAATAAAAACTGAAAGAGAGGGCCAGCTGCTGATGCTACTTCTGGAGCTTACAAAGTATAGTTTCTTTATTTGACTTCAACAAGGAGATGTTAGCATTGCTTTAATAAAACAGGTTTCAGGAAGCTGGGAGTGTAGCTCAGTGGTAGAACCCTTCTCTAGCTTGCTGAAGGTCTCCAACACAGGATCTTTATTAAAGATAGGTCTTTAGGAAAAGATAGGAGAATTAATATTTATTATTTACACATTCAATTGATATTTATTATTTACCTATAGTCACATATTCAATACAAACCTTTACCAAACACTTCAATCTTTGATCCTATTCTGTCTTCTCATGTATTCTAAAGGGTGGATATAAACAGTATTGTTATTCCCAATTTATAGGAAACTGGGGCTCAGAGAGAATAAACAACTTACCCAAGTTTATTTAGTTAAGTAAAAGAGATATAAAATGTAACTTTCTATAGCTGGAGAGATGGCATAGCACTCAAAGTGCATGCCTGCAAAGCCTAAGGATCTAAGTAAACTGAAGGAGAAAACTTTCAAAGGTATAGCTAGTAACTAATGAAGTGCAGATTCCTTGGATTTAAAAAGTAGCTGCTCTTTCATATGTGGATCCTAATTACAAATGCATAGACTTGTGTGTGAGCTGGAACCAAAAATTGGTAGCAGAGGCCAGTAAGCTAGAAAAAGGTTATAAGGGAGGGAGGAGAGGGAAGGACTTAGAGGGATGGTATTGTATATATGGAATAGAAGAGCATATTACAGGCAGGGGAAAGGCCTAAGTGAGGTCAGGGGAAGAGAATGTATAAAAGAAGGGCGGGGGGGAGGGTCAATCAAAATTCAAACCAGGTGTGGTGGTGCACACCTTTAATCCTAGCACTGGGGAGGCAGAGGTAGGAGGATCATAGTGAGTTCGAGGTCACCCTGAAAGTACACAGTGAATTCCAGGTCAGCCTGTGCTAGAGTGAGACCCTACCTCAGAAAAAAAAAATTCAAGATATTCTGAATAAGACCTATGTAAACCTACTTTTTTGAATAATGGCATATCCAGAAGCTATAAATTGTTACTAGAAAATTTTCAGTGCCAGAGAAGGGATACCTTGCAGTGAGTTGTTGGCCAGGGAGGTCCCTGTTGCCTCCAAAACATTTACAGGCTATTGCCAAGGCCCTTGGTTTCCCTTGAGAAACAGATGGTAAGAATGGTAAGACCCTATTGCTGAAGACCAGACAGAAATTGGCCTCAATATCCATGACCTCACAGTGCCTAGAAATACCTTCATAAGATCCTCATAATAGGAGAAAAAGATGTTGACATCAAATTTAAAGAGAGACTAATGGAGAGAAAGAGGGGATACAATGGAGAGTGGCATTTTGAAGGGGAATGGAAGGAGGGGAGGAAATATCATGGTTTATTGTATGTAAGTATAGAAGTTGTCAATAAAAAAATTAAATAAAATAAGTAAGCTGGGTGTAGTGGTGCACGCCTTTAATCCCAGCACTTGGGAGGCAGAGGTAGGATGGTCGTCATAAGTTCGAGGCCACTCTGCGACTACATAATGATTTCCAGGCCAGCCTAATCTAGAGTGAGACCCTACCTTGAAAAACCAAACAAAAAAATAATAAAATAAAATTAATTAATTAATTAATTAATTAAAAAGTAGCTGTGAATACAGAGTTAAATTTCAAGGAAATGAGGGATCAATAAAAGGATTAGGTTTTATACAACAAGGCTTTATGGGTTTTGAAGAAGATGTATGTCTGTACAGGAAAAATTGTTCTGAGAAGCCCTGTAAGTTAGTTTAAAATTAGAACAATCATTATTCAATCTGATAGGAAGATATCATATGAATGCGGGCACAAAATTGAAGCACTGCAGAAGCTAGACAGTTTCTTTGACTAAGCAGATAGATGGGAGTAAAGGGCCCTTGACAGATAACCATATTCTAACCCAAGATGGTAAAGAGAGTGACCCCCACTTCCTCCATCTTCTTCCTGGCCTGGGCAAATTTTCCCACCACAGAGCGGCTTGGTGGGCATTCGGGGACCTGGGCAGTACTGGGTGCAACATGGATCAGTCAATACCTTCACCTTCATTTAAGCTGACTAATCATTAACTCTAGATGGATGGGCTTCTGCCATTCAATAAAAGTCCAATTCCCTCGAAGACTGCCGATTTTCCAGCTCTGGAATCCTTCCTGCACTCCCCACCCCCTGCTTCTTTACCTCTTTCTTTGAAATAAACTTTATTCTTTGGCCTGAAGAGATGGCTTAGCGGTTAGCACTTGCCTGTGAAACCTAAGGACTCTGGTTCGAGGCTCGATTCACCAGAACCCCCACGTAAGCCAGATGCACAAAAGTGGCGCATGCATCTGGAGTTCATTTGCAGTGGCTGGAGGCCCTCGCACACCCATTCTCTATCTATCTGTCTCTTTCTCTCTGTCTCTGTCACTCTCAAATAAATAAATAAATAATAAGCAAAAAATATTTTTTAAAACTTTATTCTTTCAAACACTTCCCTGCCTTTTAATTCCTTAATCAGCAGAGAAAGCAAACCCAACATCCCTAGATGGTATTAAATTGAAAAGTGGGGGCTGGAGAGATGGCTTAGCGGTTAAGCCATTTGCCTACAAAGCCAAAGGATCCCGGTTTGACTCTCCAATACTCACTAAACCAGATGAACAAGGGGGCACATGCATCTGGAGTTCATTTGCCATGGCTGGAGGCCCTGGTGTGCCCATTCTCTCCCTCTCTCTCTCTCTCTGCCTCTTTTTCTCAAATAAATAAATAAAACATATTAAAAAAAAAAAAAACATGTGCACCACCACACCTGGCTTAAAAAAAATGAAAATTGGAGCCGAGCATGGTGGCACACACCTTTAATCCCAGGATTTGGGAGGAAGAGGTAGGAGGATCACTATGTGTTCAAGGCCACCCTGGAACTACATAGTAAATTCCAGGTCAACCTGAGCTAGAGTGAGACCCACCTCAAAAAATAAAAAAAAAAATAAAAAGAAAGAGAGAGAGAGAGAGAAAGAAAGAAAGTCAGCTGATTTATGCTGTATTTTCCTCAGAAAATTAAATACCTTCACAGAAAGAAAAACAAATCCCTTTGAGAGAACTTTCTCTAGTCTCCAATAGAGCCAATTCTCACTCTTCTTCCTCCTTCTACATTTGACTAATTGTCAACCCATTTCTGATAACAGATTTATCTACCTGTACATTTCTACTCATTTATTCCCAGCCTTACTTAACTGTCAACACTTAGTCACAAATTTTTAAAGTGTCCTTGTGGGTCCTTTATCACTTCTCATGTCCATCAGCTGATAGTCCTTTAGATTCTCCAGTGATGTGTTTTTCTGCTTTCCAGACATTAGAGCTTGATTCACAAGGATTCTTGTCTTAAGTGGCTGCTAGTCCTGGAATCAGCACTTTATTTGTTCCTGATCCCCTTGCACTTACCATATGTCTACTCTAAATTTTGCTGACCTAGCTCAACCTTAGATCAGACTACAAAGGTGTGGAAATGGACAATATCAGGGGACAAAATAATAGAGGAGGAACACTACAACGGTGTTATAAAAGGAAGATATCTAGGATAATAAAGAGACACAGAAAGTTGTGTGTACATCATAAAGTCTTCAAACAAAGATTATAAAACAAAACAAACATGAGGATAATGGTATCATGGAGTAAGACCAGTAAAGAAGTCATTATGGGCCCTTGGGAAAACAATTCTATGTGTAAAAATAGACACGCTATATATTTAGAAAGTGCTCATTGAGCTCAGTGTTAGAGTTCTTGTCTAGCATGTACAAGGCCTTGGGTTCAATCTCTGTTACTGCAAAAAACTAAGCACCACCAATGACAACAACAAAGACACTGTACACAGTGCTCATTGAAAGAGGGAAGGTGGCAGCTGGGGTACCTGAGGCTGGCCAGCTCTTCTAATACTGGCAACTGCTTACACATAGCAGAGGATGGCAAAGACTCTCCATTTGAACTAGATCTTCCAGATATTTAATAAACACATATTGGACAAGATAGGGAGAGAAGAAATATTTTAATTTAGTGGTTTATTAAGTTGAATGATGTTTCAATATTTATATAGAGAGAATGAGAGCCTCTACTCATATTCCTATCACAGGCTTTGTGAATGTTTGGGCTGAGCTTGCAGTAACAGAGTTAAAGGTAGAGAGAGAAATGGAGAAAATTGTTTTGAACCTTTTTTGTTTTCACTTTTTTGTTGCTGTTCAGATTGTTTTGAAATATACATGTCTAAAAGAAAACCAAGAACTTAAAGTCAAGATATTGGCTACAAAGGAGTGATGAATAGAAAAGTGGTTCTTGGATTTACACATTACCAGGGGAAGGTAGAAGTGAGTCTATATTGGGGCTTTACTAAATGGTTTACAGATACTGAGTTTCTCTTGGGAACAAAATCTATAAAGAATTGTAATCAAGACAATGTATTGGGATATAATTTTCCTCTAAACTTTTTGTCAATGCTACTAATATATTCTGTATGATTTCCTTTGGCACTCTTTATTGGTCTACCTTGGTTTCTGAGAATTGGGAGTTCTATCCAAGAGTTTCAATATGTTAAAGAAATAGAACCGCTAGGTGTGGTGGTGCACGCCTTTAACCCCAGCACTTGGGAGGCAGAGGTAGGCATGGGTTTGAGGCCACCTTGAGACTACATAGTAAGTTCCAGGACAGCCTGGGCTAAAGTGAGACCCTACCTTGAAAAAAAAAAAAAAAAACTAGAATCATTTCAGTTTTCAACTTCTGCACTAAAAAACAACATAGTAAATTGAAACAGTGATGTGTTACTCCTCATAATTCCATAGAGTAATTTATCTTGCCACTATTTTCACCTGAAGTTGTTATTGAAGTTAAAGCAAAAGCCCCAGATCCAGGGAGTCCCAAGGACCAGGCTCGGGCATCCAACTCAGAAAGCAGAGACAGTAGTGGTGAAGATAGAAACAGAGCGTTATTAACAGTGTGGTTACACCAGAAAGAACAGAGGTATAACAATTTGAAAATCTGTCTTCAAACTACTTATAGCAGCCAGGAGTGGTGGCACACACCTTTAGTCCCAGCACTGGGGAGGCAGAGGTAGGAGGATTGCCTTGAGTTCAAGGCCATTCTGAGACTACATAGTGAATTCCAGGTCAGCCTGAGCTAGAGCGAGACCCTACCTAAAAGAAAAAAAAAAAGTACTTAGAGCAAGCTCAGTGTTATGTAGGAGCCAATAAAGGTATCCAAGAACAGCAAGATGTATAAGGAAAAGTAGTATATATAACAAGGGAATTTTTGTAGCCATAAAGAAGAACAAAGTCCTGGACATATACCCAAAGGACTTTATATTCTAACACAGAAATACTTGCACATCCATGTTCATAGCTACTTTATTGACAATGGGTAAGAAACTGAATCAACCTAGATGTCCATCAACTGATGACTGGATGATGAAAACATGGTACACATACACAATGGAGTTTTACTCAGCTGTAGAGAAAAATGAAGTTGTGAAATTTACAGGAAAATGGATGAAATTAGAAAATATTATATGAAATGAGGTAACTCAAGCTCAGAAAGATAAAAATTGCATGTTCTCTCTCATATGTGATCCTAACATTTACTGTTTTGTATGTGTGTAAACAGAGGCATGTGAAACTGAATATGGACTATGATTTGAGATAACCGACCATGACTGTGGAACAAGAGGTGATGAGAAGGGGGGAAAGAGCCAAAGGAAACATTAGTATGAACGCAGAAAGGAGGCTATGTTACAGAAAAAGGGCACAAGAAGGGGGTGGGATGAGAGGAAGAGGGGGAAAAGGAAATTTTAAAAAATGAAAACATCATAAAACCTAATTCTTTATAAGCTAAAAAAAAATAAAAGAAGAACAAAGTTATGTCAGTTGCAAGAAAATGGATTCACCTGGAAATGATCATATGAAGCTTAATTAGGCCAGTCCCAGAAAGACATGTATCATATCTTGTCTTTCATTTGTGGTTCCTCAATTTTCTATAGATGCATAAAATCCTATATGTACATATGACATAAAGGGAGAAGTAAAACTGTCCAGGAGAACAAAGAGGACAAATAGGAGATAAGAAGCAACTAAGGGTGGGAAGATAATGGGTCTAAAGGGTAATGTGCTCAGTGTGCATCAGATACTTACAGGACAGCGTCCTTATGTGGCACAGCATCGTATACAGTGTATACAATGAATGGTTTTTAACAAAAGCCAATATGGTAAAGCTAAAGTACCACTTAATATAGAGGAGCAAAGGAGGAAAAGAGGAGCAAAGAGGAAAGGAAGAAACACAGGGACAAGAAATAAAAAGAAACTACGGAAAAGAAAAAATATTGCCCCCAATTTGAAAAATAATAGATCAACAAAATTAGATGAATATATGGAGGGAGATAACAAAAACATAAGTATTTTTGGGTTGTTTTTTTTTGTTGTTGTTGTTAGTTAGGTTTTTTTTTTTTAGTTTTTTTTTTTTTTTTTTTTTTTTTTTTTTTTTTTTTTTTTTTTTTTTTTTTTTTGGTTTTTCAAGGTAGGGTTTCACTCTAGTTCAGGCTGACCTGGAGTTCACTCTGTATTCTCAGGGTGGCCTCGAACTCACGACGATCCTCCTACCTTTGCCTCGCAAGTGCTGGGATTAAAAGTGTGTGCCACCACGCCCAGCTAAAAACAGAAGTTTCTGAAAATATAACAATAACAAAACTCTTGCTAAGAAAATAGGGAAAGAAAAGAAAAAAAAAAGAAAGAAAGAAAAACGAAAAAGGAAGGCAGTGTTGGAGCAGCTCTTTGTGGGTCGTTGAAAATTAGAGACCGCTAGGTCTAAGCATAGAGGCTGAGGGCAGTCATTGTGCTGTGGACATTTGTCTTTCCTGTGGTTGATGCTGTTGCTGAGTCTTCATTGGGCATGTGCTGAGGTCTACTACAGCTATCTTCATAGTTTTCGGTTTTTGCATGTTAGTGCCTTTTGCTGGCTACACTTAGCTTTGTATTCTGTGGGCCAGAAAGATTCTCTGACTCTTCAGAGATTCCCCAGATCAAACCATCTGGGGTGAAAAATGTTTTAGTGGGGCAGCAGGTCGGGGTTGGGGGTAGACTCCAAGCGCTTTGGAAGTGTGGAGAACAACCAGAGCGCTGAGATCAGTATGGGTAGAGGACATCCTACATACGCTATAGACCCGTGAGTATTAGTCTCCCCACAGGAAGGAAGCTGCTGTTCACACCCTCACCAGGCCTCCTAAAAGCAGCACTGTGTCAGCTAGCTTGCTATCTTACCTAATACCCTACATGTCTATAACTTGAATAGGATAATCTTGGACTTAAAAAAAAAAACCTCAACAGCCAGGCGTGGTGGCGCACGCCTTTAATCCCGGCACTCGGGAGACAGAGGTAGGATCGCCGTGAGTTCAAGGCCACTCTGAGATGACATAGCTAATTCCAGGTCAGCCTGGGCCAAAGTGAGACCCTACCTCAAAAAACAAAACAAACAAACAAACTCAAGAGAATGATGGTGCGCACACCTCTAATTCCACACTTTAATTCCATGCAGAAGTAGGAGGATCACCATGACTTGGAGGCCAGCCTGGAGATTGCATAATGAATTTCAGGTCAGCCTGGGCTAGACAAAGATCCTACCTCTATAAAAAACAAAAAACTCTAGCCGGGCGTGGTGGCACACGCCTTTAATCCCAGCACTCGGCAGTCAGAGGTAGGAGGATCGCCAAGAGTTCAAGGCCACCCTGAGACTACATAGTGACTTCCAGGTCAGCCTGGGCTAGAGTGAGACCCTACCTCGTAAAACCGAAAAAAAAAAAAAAAAAAAAAAAACTCAAGCTCAAAATACTTTCCACCATTGTAATTAGTGGTGCTATTTATAGACTGCTTTCATGTTAACTCAATTTGAGAATGCTTGATTAAAGCACTTAAATTATCCCTGGTGTCATATTATATATTTAAAAAATTATCACTGGGGGCTGGAGAGATGGTTTAGTTGTTAAACGCTTGCCTGTGAAGCCTAAGGACTCCGGTTCGAGGCTCATTTCTCCAGGACGCACGTAAGCCAGATGCACAAGAGGGTGCATGCATCTGGAGTTCGTTTGCAGTGGCTGAAGGCCCTGGCACTCCCTTTCGCGATCTCACTACCTCCCTATTTCTGTATATCTCTCTCTCTCTCTCAAATAAATAATAAAATATTTTTTAAAAATTATCACTGAAGAATTTCTTTTGCATGGTGCTGTGTATGGTGGGGGATTTATAGATGTGCTCACAGGCAGGCAGAGGCCAAAGAAGTTAGGGGTGCTTCCTTTATCACTTATTCATATATTTCCTTGAGATGGAATCTCTCTCTAAAAGTAGAGCTGAAATTTTCAAAAAATTTTTTTGTTTATTTTTATTTACTTATTTGAGAGGGACAGACAGAGAAAGAGGCAGATAGATAGAGAATGGGCATGCCAGGGCCTCCAGCCAATGCAAGCGAACTCCAGATGCATGCGCCCCTCCTGCATCTGGCTTACGTGGGTCCTGGGGAATTGAGCCTCGAACCGGGGTCCTTAGGCTTCATAGGCAAGCATTTAACCGCTAAGCCATCTCTTCAGCCCCTAGAGCTATAATTTTGAACAAGCTCCAGCAATTCTCCAGTCTCCACTACCCACAAGACTGGGGTTACAGACATGCATGACCAAACCCAGCTGTTTACATGCATCCCACGGAATCAAATTCAGGTTGTCTCAGACCCTTGCAGGCCTTCATGCTTGTGATAAGCACTTGTACCCACTGAGCCACCTCAGTGAAAATTTTAATATCTTCAAATTTTATAGAAGTGTTTTGTATATTTCAGATGTTGAAGCTGAAGGACGTAATAACATACAAAAAGAAGCAAATGTCACCACACAGGTAAATATTTTGTTAAATGATATTCTAATGGAAAATTTGGTTTATAGAGACTGCTATTAGTATGTATTCAGTATTCTCAGAATTTCTAAAACCAGACTTTTAGTTGCTATGTTCTTGTTTTGAAAATATCATTCAACAAGTATGATTCTTCCCTTCAGTCATTCAACATCTCAGTCCACTGTAAGAGGGTAAGACTGGTCTCAGGCCTGGACCTTCTCCTAAGCTTTGGCTGGCCTACAGTCTGAAGTATTAAGACAGGAAGGGCAGAGACGGAGTTGGCTTGAAGAGTTACAAATGGTGACTGAGCTTTGTTAGCTTCATACTGTCTGCTCACATCTTGGAAGTAGGGGATTCAATTTTTCAGTCTATTTAGCAACCAGGGTAATAGCGGTGAATATGTCATTTCCAGTTACTCCTCTACTTCAAACCCTTTAGAGGTTACATCATCTGTTGTGTTAATTTTTCCTGGGGAAACACAAACAAACATCTATTCACCCCAAATAAGGCATCAACAACAAACTAATGTGCGATTACAACAAAGTCCAAATTTGTGAGCTAATGAGTTTATAGGAGCTAATTACAGAGTATGGGTGAGGGGTTACTTATGAGCATGAGCGACCCCAAAACAGTGCATCACCACAGAGTCCCACCTCATCCTGGATAATGACATTTTGGAAGGTAAACCATGGTGTCTGCCTTTCACTTAACCTTCAATATCCTATATGCTTTAGTAGCATTTCCCAAGATCACGTGCAGAGAACAGTGGGGAATAATAATGGAACCCCAGGTGAGGGTCCCCAGGATGCTCCCCTCCTCCATCTACTAGGAAGAGTCAATAGCTCTGTTACCCTCACCAAAGTCTTGGCTATCCCTACATTGTGCTGCTTCACAGTTGCCATGGCTACCCAGCCAAGGTAATGTCCACCCCAACATGATAATGGTCAAGTATGTTAGAGGAAACAATGACATATTATGACAGCAATTCTTGCAGAGTAAAATGGCTTGCTTATTGGGTTCAGGGATCTGGCCCCAGTGTTCTTTCTCTGATATCATCTACTCTACTGTATCCCTAACAGCATTCTAAACTCCCAGGGCTACATATTCTTCCCCAGAAACCCCACACCATCACATACCTTTCTATCCTTTCTTAACTACAGTGCCATTGCACATGGACATCTATGTGGCCTCCTCCTCCTGCCACTTTCAGGTCTTTGTTCCAAGGACATTTTTGAAGGTCCTTCCCTAGACACTAAATTAGTTCAAACATTGTCACATCATCTTCATTTTTTTGAGATAGGGTCCTACTAGGTGTCCTGGATCTGCCTTTTGGGGGGAATGGGAGTGTGTATTGTGTGGGAGGGTGTGTGTGTATGTGTTATATCACACGTGTGTGCAGATGTACATCTTCAGCCTTATCTCCCTGAGATAGAGCATTTCACTGAAACTATAGCTCACCATTTTCTCAGTTAGATTGGCTAACCAGGAAGCTCCAGTATTTTTGTCTCCACCTCTCAAGGTTGTGGTTACAAACATGTGAGGTAATCCCTAGCTTCTTACACTGAACTCACGTCCTAGTCCTCATGTACACATAGCAGCTGCTCTTATCTCTGAACCACCTCCCCAGCCCCTGCCTGGAACTTCTACTTGACTCAAACTTGCAGAAATCCTCCTGCCTCTACCTTCTGAGTGCTGAGATTACGGGTGTGTGTCTCCACACCTAACCATCACAACTTTATCTGTTTCCTTTCCATGGTGTAATTTTCCTCTTAGATTTATCATTATGTGTATTAGGTACTTTACTTGTCAGTGGCCAAATTCTTGACAAAAAGCAGCTAAAGGAAAAGTACTTCTAATTAGAGTTCATAGTGAGAAAGGCACAGAAACAGGAGTGGGAATCAGGCTGGTCACATTGTATCCACAGGAAGAGAGGATGAACAGAAAGTGGGGCTGGGGCATAAAACCTCAAGGGCCACCTCCAGTGACCCACTTCCTCTAGCAAAGCTCTAGTTTCTAAATGTTCCATAAACTTTCCAAACAGTGCATCAGCTGGGGACCAAGTGTTCAAACTCTGAACCTATGGGGGACATTTCACATTCAAACCACACCACCATGTAACATATAGCATTTTTTCATGTTTGCTTCAAACGTAAACTCCCTAAGAGCAGGGATTTTTGTCTGTGTTGTTCACTGCAGTCATACTCAGGAACTAGAACAGAACCTAGAACATACAGGCACTCAGTAATTTTGTTTTGTTTTGATTTACGATACCAGTAACCTTCTTGCTGAGACGGAATACCCAACGAGAAGCATTTTGTGGAATTAAAGGGTTTCATTATGTCAGGGAAGGTATGTCACAAGCACAAGCCAGTTTATATTGTCATGTATCCATCCACAACATGAAGGAATCAGCAAGAGAAAGCTTGCTGTGAACCTCCTGTACTATCCAATCCCAACTGCCCCTCCCCCATTACACACCAATTCCAGCAAGGCTTCACCTCTCAAAGGTGCACTAGCTGGAGACTAGGTAGTGAAATGAATATTTGGGGTTCCTTGTCAATACACCAATATGCCAGCGCACCACTAAATTTAGGTTACCCTGGATTCTTGCTTACGAAATTAAAGAATTAAAATCAATAGACCAGAGGGAAAGGTTTAGAGAGACTTTATTAGATTACGAGAAGCAAAGAGGAGGAAGTATAGAGAGCTCCCCACCATGAGAAAGGCAAGAGGGGGTAAAACCCACCTTGTGACCCAAGTTGGGATCATTTATAGATTCTGAATGTGGGCTGAGCTAATAAGCCATGATATCAAGTTTGGGGGCTGAGTTTAACCAACTACAGTGTCAGGAACAGATTTAAACCTTCCAGGAATGTTCCTTCTCAGGGAGAAGCTCAGATTGCTTTTGAAAAAAACAATATATGTAACTCCTTTAGGCAAGAGATAAGGAGAAGCCAGATTCTTCTCTGATCTTCAGCAAAGAAGAGACTGCAAAGGCAAGCCCAAGGACATTCCTATTTTTTTAACTTTTGGAGTCGTCAAATTTATTGTAAGGGTCGGAAAATCACTGGAGAAAGACCCGATTCAAATAGTATGTAAAGGCATAGAGCCGGGCGTGGTGGCACACGCCTTTAATCCCAGCACTCGGGAGGCAGAGGTAGGAGGATCACTGTGAGTTCGAGGCCACCCTGAGACTACATAATGAATTCCAGGTCAGCCTGAACTAGAGTGAGACCCTACCTCAAAAAACAAACAAACAAACAAAAGGCATAGAGCATTTATTCTGCAGAAGCAACCAGCATGTGGGGGTCTACCATTTGTACAAAAATTGCAACCCCGACAGGAGCTTGTAGGCCCCTTTTAAGCACAACAGAGGGAGTTTTCGCAGGCAATTTAGGCGGGTTTTCATTCTCTGACATGATTGGCTAATTTGAACAGTAACTATATTTGAATTGTCTTGATTGGTTCTAAGACTTTTGGGCGTGTGTGGGCTAGGGGATTTCTAAAGAAGAGAGGTTTCCTAATATGGTCAGCTAAACAGCAAGGATACCTTACATTCTTACATTCCTGATTGGTCGGGTCCAAAAGGACTGGTCTTACAACTAGTCTCATGACTTTTCAGGAAATGATTCAGCTCTTCTTTGGTCAGGGCAGTTACTGATTAATGGCCCTTTGTCTGAAAGATTAAAGCTCTTTTGGGTTGCTAACATGCTCTATGCAGCTTCTGTATCACTGCTTGCTTGCTGTAGCTGGTTGACTAAAGAACTGCCATTTTATGACTGCCTCCATTATGTTGCTGAGTTAGCCACAAATATGAGAACCTGACCTTTTAAACTGAAAAATAACACTCTCTGGTTCCTGGAATTGAGGGGGCCA
>PVKW010014049.1:0-49296 GCA_004027895.1 Orientallactaga bullata | reverse complement strand
TTTTTTTCTTTTGTTAAGTCAGATAGGCCTGAATTCAACATGTTCTACAACATTCTCCATATGTTACCTTGGGCAAATTATTTAACTCCTCCAACATTTGATTCCCCATCTATTTAAAAAAATGAAAGTTGGGCTGGAGAGATGATTTAGTGCTTAAGGCGCTTGCCTGTGAAACCTAAGGACTCATATTCACCTCTCCATGAGGCAAACGCAAGGTCTCACATGCCCACTAGGTGGCACAAGCGTCTGGAGCTCATTACAGTGGCTGAGGCCCTGGCATGCCAATTCTCTCTCTCTCAACAAAATAAATAAATAAAGAAAGAAAGAAATAAAGAAATAAATAATGAAAATGACAATAGTATTGACCCACCCCACTCCCCAGGTGCTTAATTGAGACCATTTCAATCTCTTCTGGTGTGACTGGTATCCAGCCCCAGGTTGAGACAAGAGGTCAGAAGGCATGGGTCTCTGAAACCATGTGCCGCCCAGGCTGATCTGAGGGCAGAGCTAAGGAACATGGGGTTTTGAGAAGCCTTTTCTTAATTGTCTTGAGTCAAGAGTCACAACAAAGCTCCACGTGGTGATGTAAACACATGGGAACTTGCTGGCCTTGCCAGCTGGCCAGTGCCGTCACTTTTTATGAGGCACAGTCTCCACGCCAGGCTAGCAGGGGTGGGAGTACGAGCACTTGGGGGTTGTGGAAGATCCCTGTGGCCCTGGCACACTGAGAGCTGGGGCTCGGTGACACGGCCTTGCGCAGAAGGGTCCCTTTGTGTGGCCTTGCACCCAGCCCACCACACATCTGCTCCAGCCTTGCAGACAGAGGTAGATTGTGAGTGAGAACAGAGCAGCTGTTGAGCATTTGGAACCTCAATGCCGGAAGGAGAAGTTTCACAGCTGAAGTATGAGGTACAGAGCCAGCCTCGGGGAGACTTGTTCTCCTTACTCTGCCTTCATCAGAGACAAAGCGCCTTGATTAGGCTTTTGGTGTGCATGGATCTTAAGGGCCAGAGGGCTTTTGAATGAGGAAAGTAATGCAAACGTCCTGCTGTGCTGTGTGTCACCTCTGGATGTCTCTGTGTCCTTAATGAGAAGCTGGTGGGGACCAGGTTGAATGGATGATGGGTCTGCCAACTCCTGCCTTCTTTCCCAAGAGTGTGGAGTTTGCCCACTGCTGGCCCTGGCAAGTATCCTGGTGTTGCAGTCAGGTTCACATTGCTGGCAGAAATCACCCTACCAAGAGCAGCTTTTGGGAAAAAGGTTTATTTTGGCTTACAGACTCGAGGGGAAGTTCCATAAAGGCAGGGGGAAACAATGGCATGA
The DNA here is from genome assembly GCA_004027895.1 of Orientallactaga bullata. NCBI lineage: Eukaryota > Metazoa > Chordata > Mammalia > Rodentia > Dipodidae > Orientallactaga > Orientallactaga bullata. The sequence continues at coordinate 47,973 of PVKW010014049.1, read as the reverse complement.
GCAGAGGGTGGACATTCCCTACTGGCCAACATAAGGTGAACAACGGCAACAGGAGAGTGTGCCAAACACTGGCAAGGGGAAACTGGCTATAATATCCATAAACCCACCCCCAACAACACACCACCTCCAGGAGGCGTTAATTCCCAAGTCTCCATCAGCTGGGGACCTGGCATTCAGGACACCTAGGTTTATGGGGCATACCTGAATCAAACCACCATACCTGGGTTAGGCTAGACATGACTTGGATAGGCCCATTTTTGTCACTAGCGTCTGCCTCTTCTCTTTCCCAGCATGTCTTGGGGAGCCTAGAAGAGTTCATAAGACAGACATCTCATAAGAAGCTGGGGCCCTCCTTCCTCTCTGAGATCTAGTCAGCTTTTAGAAACTATCAACCAAGCAGTTTCTATCTAGGAGTCTCGGGGAAAGCCATGGCCTTTTGCTTCCCCTTAGGCTTAGGGAACCCCAGGCCAGGGTGACAGCAAGCCCTTGTAGGTGCTCACTTGATGCAGGTGTGAGCACTTGCCACATCCTAGCTCTCTAGAGTCTCCCAACAACCCTAAGAAGTATCTGCTTATATCATTTTAAAAATTGTTTTTAATTTAAAAAATTATTAGATATGGACTCATTTAGCATGAAAACAACACACGTTGGTACTATCCTTTCCCTCCTCCCTGCCCCTTTTCTGCAGAGGCCTTCCTCACTGGGGATGCAGGTCAACCCCATGGGGATTGTGGGTCATGCATGATGGGGGCGGGGGAGAGGCAATGTCTCTGTGCAAAAATATGGAGACTCCTGAAAAGGATGAATATAGAGTTACCAACAGACCCTGTTATTCCCTTACTGGGCATTTACCCTAAAGGCTCCACATCTCAGTTCAGAGATATTTGCTCAACCATGTTTATAGCTGCTCAATTCATCATAGCTAAAAACTGAAATCAACCCAGGTGCTCGTCATTGGATGAATGGATAACCGAGATGTGGTATTCTGATGTTGGAATTCTACTCAGCAGTAAGAAAAAAAATGACACATTGACATTTGTAGAAAAATGGCATCTGGGGCTGGGGAAATGGCTTAGCGGTTAAGGCGTTTGCTTGTGAAGCTTAAGGACCCAGTTCAATTCCCCAGTACCCATGTAACCAAGATGCACAAGGGGGCGCATGCATCTGGAGTTCATTTGCAGTGGCTGGAGGCCCTGGCATGCCCATTCTCTTGTTCTCCCTGCCTCTTCCTCTCTCTCTCTCTCTCCCCCCCTCTCTCTCTCTCTCAAATAAATAAATAAAATTAGAAAGAAAAAGAGGGGAAACTACGACACAACCAAATTAAGTCACTTTCCATGGGTCCCATGGCTGATAGCTAACAGAGTTAGAATGTGAACCCAAGCATGTAGCTCCTGCTGTCCTTCAAGTGTTTGCAGTCGGTCTATCCAACTGTGGAATGTTCCAGAAGGTATGGGTCCCCAGCCACATAGGAGTGAAGAGGCTTACTTGGTGGGCTCGCACAAGGCCTTTAGTGTCAGTGCTGTCGCTGAGGGTACATTTTCTCCATCCAGGAAAGCTGGGAGGCAGCCCACAGGGCCGTCTGTGGGAGCCGTCCACCGCAGCTGTGTGTTCTTGGCCTCCCGCCCTCACTGACCAGGGACCAGCTGTGTGATGCTTGAGTGCCAAAATGGGCCACACAGACGGGCCGGAGCTCTTGTTTGTCTTCTGAATCTAGATGTCCTGATTAAGGGGCAAGAGAGAGAGAGAGAGGGAGAGGGAGAGAGAGGAGACTTTTCATTTTCAAGCAGAAAGGAAGCGATACAATTAATTCTTACTCAGCACTATGTGGCTGTACTTGGTAGTGGTTGCTGTGTGCCAGGTACTGTTCAGAGGACTTTCTCTGTGTCATCTCCTCTGATTCTCACACGTCCCTATCAGAAAGTGACCACCATCATCGCCATTTCTCAAGTCAGGAGATGACAGGCACAGAGAGACTAAGCATTAGCCTGCCATCCACAGCTAGGAAATGGTGGCAGTGGAAGTTGGCCTCTGATCCCAAAACCTTCACCTGTGAGCACGACTCCATCAGTCACGTGGCATTGGAGGAGCAAACTTGACCTTCCCAGGCTTCACTTGCCTGCCTGTGAAACGGGAATCACACCTGCTCTCAGCGTCTCCCCAGAGGTGATGCAGTCAGTATGATGTAGCCTTGCCCAGGTATACTTCCCTGCCACTAAAGCCTCTCCATGTGAGTGTGTGCACACGCATGTGCATGCGTGTAGGGTGTATATGTGTATGTATATGTGTGTTCATGAGAGTGTAGCACAAATGGGTGTGGAGGTCAAAGGACAGTCTTGGGTATGTGATCACTTTTTTTTTTTTTTTTTTGGTTTTCCGAGGTAGGGTCTCGCTCTAGCTCAGGCTGACCTGGAATTCACTATGTAGTCTCAAGGTGGCCTCAAACTCAGGGCAATCCTCCTATCTCTGTCTCCCAAGTGCTGGGATTAAAGGCGTGCGCCACCACACCCGGCCCACCTCTTTTTTGAGATGGAGTCTCATTGGTCTAGAGCTCACTAATTAATCTAGATTAGCTGGCCAGCAAGCTCCAGGGATTGACTTGTCTCCATCTTGCCAGCACGGGCATTACGGTCATGCCTGGCATCAAATGCAGGTCTTCATGCTTATGAGGCAGACACTCTACCAACTGAGCCATCTCCCCACCCCATGCTGTATGTACTTTACTGTCCAAACAAAGACATGGTGGCAGAGGGAATGGAGCAAATCTGCTTTTCCAGAGACATCAGTGGTGTCGGGTGCAGTGGCACCTTCCCCATGATTCATTTTTTGTAATATTTTTATCTTTATTTATTTATTTGAGAGAGGGAAAGAGGCAGAGAGAGAGAAAGAATGGGTGTGTCAAGGCTTCCAGCGACTGCAAACGAACTCCAGATGCGTGCACCACCTTGTGCATCGGGCTTATGTGGGTCCTGGGGAATCAAACTGAAATCCTTTGGCTTTGCAGGCAAGCGCCTTAACTGCTAAGCCATCTCTCCAGCCCCCCATGATTCATTTTTGTCTCCAAGAAGGCTTTGCTTTAGCTGGTAGCATTACCCATTCAGCTTCCTTACGTTTTCACGTGTGTGACCAACACAGGGGTGGACCACTGTGCGCAGCAGGACCATGGCTGTGAACAGCTGTGTCTGAACACAGAGGAGTCCTTCGTCTGCCAGTGCTCAGAAGGCTTCCTCATCAACGAGGACCTCAAGACCTGCTCCAGTGAGTCCCTCTTGCACTTCTCTAGTAGGGAGGGGATTGTGACAGGAGTGAAGTGTGGCCACTTCAGGGGACAGCAAGTCCAACATGGTCCCTTTCTCCTCTGCCCTGGGAACAATAGGCCCTCATGGGCAGTAAACATGGATGGTCACTTGATTCCTATCGTAGCCCCAGCAGCTCCAGGGACCTCACTTGGATTTTGGTTTTGCAGGGGTGGATTACTGCCTGCTGAGCAACCACGGCTGTGAACACTCCTGCGTCAACACAGACAGATCCTTCATCTGTCAGTGCCCCGAGGGTTACACACTCCGTAGTGATAGGAAGACCTGTGCAAGTGAGTTCCATCACATTAGAGGTCCTGGGACAAACAGGACTTGGCATGGGCCTCCTGTGGGTGCTTATGGACTGCTCGCATGTGCATGTGCCCATTTGTCCTCTCTCAGGCTCCACTGGGCCTGTGAAGATGTATGTGACTGCATCTCCAAGTCCTTGGAGCCCTGGTGGTTGCTTCTGCCTCTACCCCAAACTTCCTCTCTATGTTCTGAGATGGTTTTTGCCATTTCCACGGTCCACCTCAGTCTGAAACTGGTCAGAGTCCTGGATCTCAGCATGCTGCTATGGCTTGAGTTATAGCTTGTCCTTTCTAAAATTCGGTTGCCATGATGGCACTTTTGAGAGACGGATTTTCCAAGGTGATTAAGTTGTCAAGAAGGATTGATGCCTTTCACAGGGGAGTGGGCTAGTTATGGAGAGACTGAATTGTTATAAAGCGGGATCAGGGTTGAAGAGGTAGTTAGCCATTAAAAGCACTTGCAAAGACTGCCAGCTTGGGCTCGGTTTCCCCAGCAACGCATGTAAAGCTGGACACCCAAAAGTGGCCTGTAATACATGCATCTGGTGCTTGCAGTGGCGAGAGACCCTGCTGTACACACACACACACACACACACACACGTACGCATGCACATGCACGCAAATAATTTTTAAAAGTTCATACATAAAGTGGGATCAACCCTCCCATCCACCCCTTTGCCCATCTTTTCTTACCCTCGTGCTTTTCCATCATGAGGTGAAGTAGAGCGAGGTCCTCAGTGGATGCTAGTGCCATGCTTTTGGACTTGCCAGCCTTTGCATCTGTGAGCTTCCTAAGTCTTTATTCTTTGTTAAATATTTATTTTTATTTTTATTTATTTGAGAGAGAGAGAGAGAGAGAAATAGACAGGGAAAGAGAGAGAGAGAGAGAAAATGGATGTGCTGGGGCCTAGGGCCGTTGCAAACGAACTCCAGATGCATGTGCCCCCTTGTGCATCTGGCTTACGTGGGTCCTGGAGAATCAAACCTGGGTCCTTTGGCTTTGCAGGCAAGTACCTTAACTGCTAAGCTATCTCTCTCCAGCCCCTAAGTCTTTATTCTTTCTAACCATCCTATTCATGCATACATCACACACCACACCATACTCCCCCGTACACACAACAAAACAATACTGCTGTGTTGTTATATAGCAACAGAAAACAAGCTAAGAGGGGCAGGAGAGATGGCTTAGCGGTTAAGGTGCATGCCTGTGAAGCCTAAGGACCCTGGTTCGATTCTTCAGGTCCCACGTAAGCCAGGTGCACATGGTGGTGCATGCTTCTGGAGTTCATTTGCAGTGGCTAGAAGCGTGCCCATTATCACTCTTTCTCTCTCCCTGTCTCTAAGAAATGAATTAATGAATAAATAAATAATAAGGAAAGAAAGAAAGAAGGGAAGAAAGAAAGAAAGAAAGAAAGAAAGAAAGAAAGAAAGAAAGAGAAAAAGAAAACAAGCTAAGACCCAACCATAGTTCTGCCCCCCAGCCAGCTTGCTTATGAACAACACAATGGGCATCTGCTGGCTAACTGTTTGCCAGGTGCCGGGCTCTGTGCTAAAGCACGTGGTGTCGCATAGCTCAGACTCAGGAGTTCTGCTGAGGGAGATTCAAGAGTCAGTTCTGGAAGGAGAGACTCCTGGGAAGCCCTTTGCCCTCCCTGTCATCTCACAGCACATGGCCAGGTTGACAGTAACGTTGCCCAGGTACATGTTTCCTCGTAACTGCTTCTAACTCCTGATTGCCATTTAAAAAAAAAAAAAAATCCAGACTTCCTTCTCTCTTTCACCCAGGAAAACCACTGTGTTAGCAGTACTGACGCAGGACTGAATCTCAGTCCTATGGGGCGCAGAGACCAGACTGAGGCTCTCAAAAACAGCAAGCTCAGAATCAGTGAGAGACTCTATCTCAAGGAAACACATGGGTGAGCGATGGAGGGCAGACAGTGATGTTCTCCTCTGGCCTCCAAACATGTGTGCACAGGATGCACATTTGTACATACACATGTATACATCACACACCACACCATACATGCTACACACACACACAGGCAAAACAATAGTGCTGTGCTATCTGCCGTGTTCCTATGTCCAAGTGGACAAAGGTAAAGAACTGAAGAGCAGCCTGTCTGAGAGGACAACTAAAGAGTGAAAGGACCATACTTGGCCTTCCCTAGGGATTGGTCTTTCTGGCTACAAGACCAGGTGACAGGTGACTTGACTTCTGATACAATTATGCACACGCCCTGATTTATTTACCTTTTTCTATCGGGTTCGCATGGATAGATGAGCTGACCGCACAGCTGTGTGTCTCTATGCTTCCTGTGAGAAAACATTTCCCCAGTTTGGGATAGATTTGGGGATCTTGGCAAATGGATTGTCCATGTTACGGCTTGCCTGTGGCTTCCTGCCCAGGGAGACTGGTGCTGCAGCCAGCTCTATGAGGTACTGGGCACTGGAGGTGCGGAAAGAGGGTGGGTGAGTCCAATAGCATTTATACTGCATGCCAAAGCCAGATGCATGAGGATTTGTGGGTTTAATTCTCCATCATCTTACATTATTCATGCCCCTTCTTTGTCCTTTTCATGGTGCTAATCGAGAACTGAGTATTAAATGGCTGCAGGACTTGTGAAACTTTCTCACGGACCCTTAAACACATGTGACCTTCTTCTTTGAATCCCTTGCCCTTCACCCAATCTCTCAAAGCGGCCTTTGCCACGTTGCAATGTTGTCTGCTTTCTTGTTTAAAGTGTATTAGTAGCTAATGACACCGAGACATCAGCTATATACGTAAAGATTCAACAATGCAACTACATGTGAATTTTGATATCAATGTCTGGTTGGGTCTTTATAAGAACCTGTGAGATAATCTGATGGTTAGAGCTATGCTCAGAACACTACAGGAGAGACGTATCTTACCCAACAGAGCTGTTCCCTTAATCGAAGGCCTTCTGTCTGCTCTAGAATGATTCAGTCTAACAGCCTGTAATCGAGGGCTAGGTTTTCCCTGTGGTCGCGGCACAGGGAATTTGGGCTGGATGTTTCCCTGCCCTGAGCCAGCTGACGCAGGGCCAGACAACATGACTGTACCCTTTTGGTGAAGCTCATTGGGCAGTGGATGGAGAGCCAGCTGGGGTCTTCCAGGGCTGGCACAGCAGGTAAGGGTGGCCTTATTTAGAGCCTCAATAGCAGGTAAGAAGATAAGATTCCTTCACTTGTCTTCTAGAAGTTGACTGAAGCCCAGGCCCAGGTTCCCGGATCCCTGAGACCAAAGTGGACACTAGACTGCAGGTCATCCCTCTTCTCAATCCCTGATGCCCAGGCTCTGTTTACACAGAGTGGGGGTGCACTGGGGAGGGCAGAGAGGTAGTTTCTTCTTCCAACTGCAGCTTAGAAGCTTCCTTCCTGCTCTAGAAGTTTCCCTGAAAGAGACTTTGTACCAGGTCACCCGAGGACCAAGAAGGACTCTGTAGACCCAGTGTGCATGGAGTGCACAGCCCTCCACCTATGAGCCCCAAGAGGTCAGAAGTCAGAGGACAGGTCTGATCTGGAGTCAGAGTGCCCAGAACCCAGCTCACGGGCAGTGCTTAATGAAGTGAACTGAGTGTGGAAGTGAATGGTGGGAGACCTCTGACCTCCTGGCCCCTGATTCAAGTTTCACGCTTTAATGGCTCCTCACTGTCTCCCCAAGAAAAATTTCCAATGACACCCTGGATTTGGTGATGTAGAACTCCTGCCCTGGAGCTCCCTCACAGCCTCCTGGACTTCTGCCAAAGTGCCCAGTCCCTCTTGGCTTCGCAGGCCTATCTTCTCTGCGCTGAGGGCAGCCTCCCTTCCCTAACCCCAGCCCTGCCTGCAGAAACCCACCCCACATGGGAAACTTCCTCCCTCCCCACGCTCTGGGTGCCACACTTTTCCTCTAGGCTCAGGGAAGACTTCTGCGTGCAGATGTGAGGAACAGCATGGCAGAACATAAAGGTGGTCTGGGACCCTCAAGACTGGATTTACATCTTGTTGCTTCTTCCCTGGGTATGGGGCCTGGCCCTCCTCCTATGGCTACTTGGAATAGTTCCTGCCTTTCAGGGCTCCAGTGTGGCCTGGGGAAGACATTTGTGGAAGTACTTTGTGAACATGTAAAGTGCCTTACACTCCTAAGATATGGTTTTTTTTGTTGTTGTTGTTGTTTGTTTTTTTGTCTTTTGAGGTAGGAGGTAGGGTCTCACTCTAGCCCAGGCTGACCTAGAATTCACTATGTAGTCTCAGGCTGGCCTCAAACTCACAGTGATTCTCCTACCTCTGCCTCCCGAGTGCTGGGATCAAAGGCGTGCACCACCACACCTGGCCTAAGATATCTTTTATGTGATCTCACTCTGAATCTCCAGAGTGTCCTGCTCTGAGGAGCTGTGCTGCTGCTTGTAGACCCATCTCGCAGGGCCAGGCCTGGTTCATGGAGGGTTCTGAAGACACCCTGTCTGGAAGGGGGCAGGCTCAAGAGCCCAAGGCTGCTCTTACAGAGACACATTCTTCTTATGACTGAAGAGAACACTGCTGGGATGAAAGCCACAAGCCTTAGGGCCTCAGGAATCCAGTTGGGCATACTCGCAGCCCAGAGACCACCAGCCTAACTGTGAATGCCTGTTCAGGCCTGACGCCTCATCTTGGCTACCCAGGGCTGAGGCAGCCGTGAGCAAGACCAGGGGAGTGTCTTAGTCTCTTCACACTGCCAGGACAAAATACCATGGACTGGGTATTGTTTCCTGACCACAGAAATGTCTTTCTCATAGTTCTGGAGGCTGGAAGTCTGAGTTCAGGGTGCCAGCATGGTCATGCTCCATGAGGGCTTTCCTCCTGGCTTATGGCCAGCCAACATCAACAGCTGTGTTCTCACAATGTGTGTATGTGTGGGGGGGAGAGACAGACACGCAGAGTGGGTGCCCAGGAGATCAGTTGAGTTCTCTATATCTCTTCTATTGAATCTGGGCCCCACCCTCATGACCTCATCCAAACTTAATCACCTCCCAAAACCTCACCTCAAAATCCCATTGCAGCAGACATTAGGGAGCCAGTTTATGAACTGGGGATTAGGAGCAGAGTTTGGTGAGTAGCCGTGAGTGAGAAGTTACTCGGAGAGTCCCCAACCTTAGATCCCTTGCCCAGAGTGAGATGTCCACCAGAATGTCTCAGGTCAGCTGCTTCTGTTTGCCTGAGAAAAGCTACAGGGGGAGCAACGGAACCCAGCGCACAGGGGTTGAGATCGGCTGCTCCTGTCTCACTTACAAGGAAGGCAGGGAACAGGACATGCTGTCTGCTAGCCTTTGGTTACCTACTTGGCAGGCAGCTACTGCCACTAGGACCAGTTTAATTACCTTCTATGTGGAGCTCAGACCCAGACCCAGACCCAGGACTGCTGTTGTCACTGCTTGTGCCCCACAGACATATGTGACTCCCTCCCCCCTTGTGTAATTCAGATGTGAGGAACATGGTCCATGTCAGTGTGAGGGACTCCAAAAACCCAAGCTATGTCCTGAAACCTCTAATCATCTTGGTCACAAATTACAGACCCTATTTGTGACAAGGCTTTGATTAAATGTGTGCCCTGCTCCTCCCAGGAGAAAGGGGGAAAGCAAAGGCATTTCTTTTAGTAGAAAGTGTTTTTGTTCTGCCTCCTGAGACGTCGTCTAAACTTTCGACCCCATTCTGCTTCAATCAGTAATCAAGCCTGTTTCGTTCCCCTCTCTGGGCTAGCATCTTGGTAATTGCTCAGGCGCTTGGTTCATTTATTCTTATTCTCTCAGGTCTGGGGATCCCTGGTACTCATCTGATTGGGTTTATGCCCCAGCAATGCTGGGAAGAAGAATATTAAAGATGTGTAGGCCATTCTGGGGGAGGGGGTGGGCAGGAGAAGTGCCACTGGAGGATATAGCAAAGGAACCCTCCTCCGTCTAGGGGAAGACGTCTAATCTAATGCTAGAGTCGGAGCGGGCACAGCTAGCCAGAGGTGCAATGAGAGAGCTTCTTAAGCAGGACAGGAGGCACATTCAAGTCCAGCACCCAGACAGGGACTCTGCATACCGAGTACTGCACGTAAGAGGAGCCCAGGGGAGCAGGTGGGTCCCATAACCTGTGGCACCAAGAATTACAGAAAACTTCTTCTAGAGACGGGCCTCTCTTGCGCAGACTTTTACTTTGTTTTCCAAGAGTCTGCCAGGCAGTCTGAGTAGCCCTGTTGAGCTAGAACGACCAGCAGATATGCTACCAGATCAGGAAACACAGAGGTGATGGATGTGTGATTTAGCAAGGTCAGTCCACCCAAGACAAGTCACATTGCCAATTTGTTTTTGTTTTTGTTTTTCCGTTTTTCGAAGTAGGGTCTCGCTCTAGCCCAGGCTGACCTGGAATTCACTATGTAGTCTCAGGGTGGTCTCAAATTCATGGTGATCCTCCTACCTCTGCCCCCGAGTGCTGGGATTAGAGGTATGCACCACCATGCCCAGCCACATCTTCAATTTAAGGGACCTTGAGAAAGCCACTTCTGCTCATGGACCATCAGTTTCCTCATTGCTAAAATGAAGGGGTTGGGCCAGGGTAATTCCAAGGTCTTTTTTAGCCAATCAAGAATGATACCAGGCACAGGATGCTTACTGAACAAGTTTGGCCTGCATGGGGAAAGAACCAAAGCTTGCAGCTAACATCCAGGGAGAATATGTGAACGAGGTTGGAAGCAGGTTCCCAGCTTCCATTTGGCTGGAGACGCCTGAAATCTATAAGACATCCTGAACCAGAAGCACCCAGCTGAGCCACTCCCACATTCCAAACCACCAGAATTTGTGCCAGACACTAAATTCATTATTTTAAGTTGCCAAGTTTGAGTATAACTTCTCACACTGCAAGACAGCAGTGTGATGCCATTTGTATTAGTTTATTAAAACTTCTGGAGAGATGGCTTAGCAGTTGCTTTCCTGGAAAGCCTAAGGACCCAGGTTCCATTCCCCAGTACCCACGTAAGCCAGATGCACAAGGTGGTGCATGTGTCTCGAATTTGTTTACAATAGGTAGAGGCCCTGGCATCCATTCTCTCTCTTTGTGCCTCTTTCTCTTTCTCAAATATTTTAAAAACAAATAAGGGCTGGAGAGATGCCTTAGCAGTTAAGGCACTTGCTTACAAAGCCCAAGGATTCATGTTCAACTCTGCAGGTCCCACTTAAGCCAGACACACAGTAACGCAAGCACACAAGGTCACACATGCCCACAAGGGGGCACACACGTTTGGAGTTTGATTGCAGGGGCTGGAGGCCCTGGTGTGCCAATTCTGTCTTTCATTCTCACATTAAAAAAAAAAAAACAAAAAACAAAAAGGGCAGTCTGGGGCCAGAGAAATGGCTTAGTGGTTAAGAGCTTGCCTATGAAGCTTAAGGACCCCATTTCAAGACTCAATTCCCCAGTACCCACATAAGCCAGATGTACAAGGTGGCGTGTGCATCTGGAGTTCGTTTGTAGTGGCTGGAGGCCCTGACACATCCATTCTCTCCCTCTCTCTCAGCCTCTTTCCCTCTTTCAAATAAAGAAATAAAAATAAAAATATATATTTTTAAAAAGGCAATCTGTTGGACTTGCCTCAAAAAAACAAAACAAAAAACAAACAAACAAAACAACTTCCAATGCTTTATAGCTGTTATTGTTGAGATAGGGTCTCAATATATAGACCAGCTGGTCTTGAACTTGAGAGCCTCCTGCTCGGCCTCCCAAGTGCTAGGATTAAATCCAAGCACTACCATACCCAACTTTCCAGTGTATCTTTTTGTGAATAAATGCAAATACAAACATGTATTTTTATTTTCTCTGCTTTCTTCCACACACACATGACAGTATACTATTCTTCAATATTATTTCTCGACTATGTCTTCATATCATTACATAGAGAAGTTCCTCATTCTTTTTACATGTGTGTAATGTTCCATTGCATTTGGTCAGTCCCCTGTTGCTGGACACTTAGGTTGGCTCTGATTTTTCACTATTATAAATAGTGTTGCAGAAAATTACCTTAAAATATATTCCTCCCCATGGTATCTGCAGGAGGAAGTTCTGGAAGTAAAGTACTGGGTGCATTTTGTAAGTTTGGCAGATACAGCCAGGCACTCCTTCACAGGGAAGTATACCCATTCAGCTTTGGAATCTGTGCCTGTTTTGCCTTAAGCAGTCTGCAGGAGGTTCCAGTGGTTGTCTGAGACCGAGGACTCACCCACTCTGGATCAGATGCCGAGTGGGAATGAGCAGAGGAAGAGATAAAAGTAAAAACTCTTCACTTGCTTCTAAGCATGCCTACATTAAAAACGCCTAACAGTTACTGGTTTGAAAGCATAGGGGGATTGAGGGGTGGGGCTGGGAGCCTCTGGTATAGCCTGCAGCCTAGGATAAGGACAAGGACTGGCTTCTCCTCTCCACCCCTGACAAAGGAAAGCAGTGCCATGCAAAAGATGCAAGCTTGGCTGGAGAGATGGCTTAGCGGTTAAGGCACTTGCTTGGAAAGCCCAGGACCCAGGTTTGATTCCTCGGTACTCATATAAAGCCAGATGCACAAGGTGGTACATGAATCTGGAATTCATTCACAGTGAAGGGAGCCCTTGGTGCTCCTTCTCTCTCTCTCTCTCTTTCTCAAATAAATATACAAAAGATGGAGGCCAGGGGCTGGGTAGCTAGTGGAAAAGAAAGCCTGAGCTATGGCTGAGGGGTAGGATGGGATTTGTGGAGCCACAGGATGGAAGGGTGTGTTCAGAGGGTTCTGTGTGGATTTTGGCTTGGCGAGCCTGGCTCGGGAGAGCTAGTGCCATTTTATTACCTTAGAAAACGGAGTGTTCTTATAAAGTTGTGGTGCAAGGGGTGGTGCTGGGGGGCTCCTCTTTGTGGCCAGACAGCTGCCTGAGTTATGGATCACTCAACTGTACTTTCCACTACGTGAGCAAATGTTCTGCATTAATAATGAGTCCAAAATGGGCCCAGAGTCATGCGCAGATCAAACCAGCAAGTCTAACTCCTTGTAGAATCTTTTCTGCAGTTGTAATTGCAGTTAACATCATTTTCCCATAGTTCAAAGATGTTGGCAGTGCTCCTACACAAAGACACGCAAAACTCCCTTCATGGTTGAAAGCTTAAGCATACTAATAATTTATAGTAGGAAAAAATTATTGGATTTATTATTATAAGATAACATTTTAAATCTGGTTCTTCCACTTACTAGCAAGTGGTCTTGGCAAGCCATGATTAGCTTTTCCAATCTTTAGTTTCCCTTGCTGGAAAATGAGAATAAAATAGTTCCCTTAGCAAGGCGTGGTGGCACATGCTTTTAATCCCAGCACTTGGGAGGCAGAGGTAGGAGGATCACTGTGAGTTTCAGGCCACCCTGAGACTACATAGTGAATTCCAGGTCAGCCTGGGCTAAAGTGAGGCCCTACCTCAAAAGACCAAAAACATAAAATAAAAATAAAAATGAAGTTGGTCATAGTAGTGTGCACTTGTAATCCCAGCATTGGGGAGTCAAACACAGGCAGACCCCTGAGCCTACTTAGCAAGTTCCAGCCAGTGAGAGAGTCTGTCTCAAAAAACGATGGCAAAAAGGCTGAGGAAATGACTTCTTGATTAAGCCTAAGGACCTTGGTTCGATTCCCTATGGCTCATCTAAGCCAGATGCACAAAGGGGTGCATGCATCTGGAGTTCGTCTGCAGTGGCTAGAGGCCCTGGTGTGCCCATTCTCTCTTTCTCTCTATCTGCCTCTTCCTTTCTCTCTCTCTCTCTCTCTCAAATAAACAAATAATAAAATATTTTTTAAAATTAAAAAAATATATATATAAAGATGGAAAGATGCTGGGAAGATGGCTTAGCGGTTAAGGCACTTGCTTGCAAAGCCTGCTGGCCTGGGTTCAATTCCAAAAAGTGGTCCATGCATCTGAAGTTTGTTTGCAGTGGCAAGAGGCTCTGGCATGCACACACACATGAACACACACACACACACACACACACACACACAAACATACAAATAAATAAAAATATTTCAAGCCAGGCATGGTGGTGCACAACTTTAAGCATTCAGGAGGCCGAGGTAGGAGGACCACTGTGAGTTCAAGGCCACCTTGAGACTACATAGTGAATTCCTGAGGTAGAGGAAACCCTACCTTGAAAAACAAAACAAAACAAAACGCATTCCATCCCTCCCCTCTTACCATTCTGTGCAGAGCAGTACTTTCAAAATGGAGTCAGACACTGCTGCCTCCAGCCTGTATTCTGTCCCGCCTCTTCCCCTTGCTTGAGGCATACTGGTCTCCTTGCCTTTCCAGAGACATGCTCAGCTGAGCATGCGCTTGCCTCTGCTGTGCACATGTGCTCTACTTTCTTGTCCATAGTATTTTCCCCCAGATGCCAACACCGCTCATCTTCTCTCTGTCAGGGCTCTGCTAATGTCATGTTTTTTTTTTTTGTTGTTTTTTGTTTTTCGAGGTAGGGTCTCGCTCTAGTCCAAGCTGACCTGGAATTCACTATGTAGTCTCAGAGTGGCCTGGAACTCATGGTGATCCTCCTACCTCTGCCTCCCAAGTGCTGGGATTAAAGGCGTGCGCCACCACACCCGACTCTTTTCTGACATACCATGTTAAATGACAACCTCCAGCCTAGCCACTGCACTCTGCCCCCTTTTCCTGCTTTATCTGTACAGCACCTTCCCCTCCTAATAAAGAATGTTTCTCTTGTTTGTCTTTCACCCGGGGTTGAGCACATCAATTCTCACATGACCTTGACACCCACTGCCAAATGTAAAGCTTCATAAAGGCGGAAACCTTAAAAAAAAATTCTACTTTTAGCCAGCATGGTGGCACATGCCCTTAATCCCAGCACTCGGGAGGCAGAGGTAGGAGGATCTCTATGAGTTCAAGGACACCCCTGATTCTACATAGTGAATTCCAGGTCAGCTTGGACTAGAGTGAGACCCTACCTCAAAAAAAAAAAACAAAAAAATAAAATTAAATTAAATTAAAATTAAAATGAATTCTACTTTTAGGGCTGGAGAGATGGCTTAGCAGTTAAGGTGCTTGCCTGTGGAGCCTAAGAACCAAGGTTTGATTCCCCAGTACCCATGTAAGCCAGATGCTCAAGGTGGCACATACATCTGGAGTTTGTTTGCTTGCAGTGGCTGGACTCTGGTGTTCGCATTCTCTCTCCCCTACCCTCAAAAAGTAAAATATTTTTAAAATTTTTAAAAATTCTATTTTTAAAGCTTCATGTATTTATTTGTGTGTATGGTGCCATGGCACAGGATGGAAGCCAAAGGACAACTTTAAGCTCTCTGCTCCACCGTCTTTGAGAGAGAGTCTCTTTCCACTGCAAACCAACTACCAGACTTCAAACGAACATCAGACTAGCTGACCTGAGAGCTTTGGATTCTCTTGGCTCTACCTTTCATTATCACAGGCATGATGGGATCACACCACTTTGCACCCAGCTTTAAGTGGGTGCTGGGGAATTGAACCCAGGCTGGCAGGCTTTGCAAGTAATCAGTTAAGCCACTGAGTCCTCTTCCCAGCCACAGAAACTTTTTTTTAAAACTGATTGTTCATAGTAAAACTCATAAAATATTTGTTGACTGGCCAGGTGTGTTGGAGCATGTCTTGGCACTCAAGATGCCGAGACAGGAAAATCAAGAGTTTGAGACAAGCCCAGGCTACACAGGGAAATCATGACTCAGGGGGAAATAAAAAAGGTTTGTTGACCTTGAATAAATGAAGAAGTGGCCTATCTAGGTGTGAAGCATATATGGAGATATGTAGAAAAGTTGATATTATACAATAATCTTATTTGCAGGCCACTTATATCTCCTTTTGTAAACTGTATTTTCTTCTTTTGTTCATCTCTCCTATTGCTTTATTTGTATATGTTCTAAGTATATTAAGAATTTCTGGGCTAGATGGCTTAGTGGTTAAGGCACTTGCTTGCAAAGTTAAAGGACCCAAGTTCTATTCCCCAGGACCCACATAAGCCAGATGCACAAAGTGGCTGATGCATCTGGAGTTTGTTTGTAGCAGCTGAAGGCCCTGGTGCACCTATTCTCTCTCTTTCTCTCTTTCTATCTCTCCCTCTCTTAGAAAAAAAATAATTTTTTTAAAAAAGAATTTTTGCTCATAGGTATTTGCTTTATATTACGAAATCTGCTCAGTGGGATGTCTTTTGTGATGAACAAGTCACTAAGATATGAGTCATTTTCTTCTTCTGTTCCTATGATTATAATCAGAACTGGACTCTTGTGCTTTGGGGGACCATGGTTGTGAACATTCCTGTGTAAGCAATGAAGACTCATTTGTGTGCCAGTGCTTTGAAGGGTTCATACTCCGTGATGACAAGAAGACCTGCAGAAGTAAGTTTCACTGAGGTACAGGGCCTGCGATGTAGCTTAGAACCAGAGCACTTGCTGAGCAGACACAAAAGCCTTGGCTTCACTCCCCAGTGCCACAGTACAACAGCAATAACAACGTGATGTATCAATGCAGAGACACTAATTTTAAATGTGCCCTA
This sequence comes from Orientallactaga bullata, assembly GCA_004027895.1. Classification (NCBI taxonomy): domain Eukaryota; kingdom Metazoa; phylum Chordata; class Mammalia; order Rodentia; family Dipodidae; genus Orientallactaga; species Orientallactaga bullata. The sequence goes on along the minus strand of PVKW010014049.1, from coordinate 31,825 downwards.
CTAGTGTAAATGTTAATAGTAAGAGAAAATGGAAGTAGGGAATATGAAGCTTTTCTACTTATTTTCTGTAAACTTAAAACTGTTCTAAAAAAGTAAAGTCTAAGCCAGGCATGGTGGCACACGCCTTTAATCCCAGCACTCAGGAGGCAGAAGTAGGAGGATCGCTGTGAGTTTGAGACCACCCTGAGAATACAGAGTGAGTTCCAGGTCAGCCTGGGCCAGAGTGAGACCCTACCTCGAAAAACAACAACAACAAAAAGCAAAGTCTAGGTTTGGGGTGATGGCTTGGTCTTTAAAAGTGCTCCTTGCAAAGCCTGTTGACCTGGGTTCAATTTCCCGGTACCCGTAGAAAGCCAGATGCACAAAGTAGCACATGCATCTGGAGATTCGTTGCAGTGGCAGAAGGCCCTGATGTACACATTCCCATTTTCTGTCTCTCTCTTTTCTGTCTGTCTCTCTGCTTGCAAATAAATAAATAAAAATTTTGAAAAGTTGAAAAAAAATTTTAAGTGATACGAGTGTCCCTGACATGCCCATATACACATATGCAAATACATACACAAATACATTTTTTAAAAGCTATACTAAAGCCACAACTGAAGGACACATTTATGTGCTTGGGAGGTTAGGAGTGTACTCTCCTAGAAAGACAGACACGCCAGTGATCAAAGGGTCAGTCAACATGCAGCTCAGCCCTTTATTGGCTGAGAAAGTATCTTAATGTCTCTGCACCCCTGCTTCATCTTTAATAATGCTCTTGTTGCTGGTAGCACATGTTCCTCATAGAGTCCACCTTGAGATGGGGCCATTCTTAAGTTTCAGAAAGCAAAGCTTTCTTGCATGAGACCAGTCAAAGCCTGCCTGGAACAAGCAACCCGAGAGCAAACTAATTGCTTTCCTAAGTGTCAAGTCACAGCTCGGGAATTCAGAAGGGAGTGTGCTCCCCTTGGCACATGGTTCTCAACCCCATCGATGCTCTTTTTCTCAAACATCTCAACACTTGTTCCAGAGAGTAACTTGATTGCCCCTCCTTGGAGAAAAGATGAGTAACTGGAATTATCACTGTCATTTTTTTTTTCCAGACAGGAAAGATAAGATTCTGAGAGATTAAGTGATTTTCCTAAGTCCAAGACATGTCAGGATTACCTCCCAGTGCTTCTAATCCAAACTGAAGTTTAATCTCCCAAGTAATCCACCAAGAATCTCTGTTCTGCTATCAGAGGAGAGGCCATGTCTGCAGACGGCAGAGGATGGGTTATATTCTGAGATGCCGGACATGGTACTAGTGAGTGGTGATGGTGATGGCAGTGAGGTTGAAGACTGAGCCCAAAGTAGAGCCACTAAACTTCACCCGCAGTTTTACCTTCCTGCTCAAGTGGCACTGGAGTCTGGCGGTCGAGATGGATGTAGCCTCCGTGTGAATGTAGGCTGATATGGTTGTTTAACCTCTCTGCTGTCCTCAGGGAAAGATATCTGCCAGGCTGTGGACCACGGCTGCGAGCACCTTTGTGTGAACAACGGTGAATCATATATCTGCAAGTGCCTGGAAGGATTCAGGCTGGCCCAGGATGGGAAGCGCTGCAAAAGTAAGTAGTCTCAGGGTGGAGAACAATTCCATCTGGGGACTCAGGCAGGTGTACTTAATCTTTATAATGTCTATTTATACTCTTCCTGTATAAAAACTGTAAGTCCCAACTCTGAATGCTCTGAGAGTGTTTCTGAAGGGATCAAGTCGTTTGACTTGTTTCTTTGGGAATTTCTCAATGAAGGTCTTCCATTTGTTTCTATCATTTTCTCTCAGCTATTGGCATTCTCCGTGGTAGCTGGATGAATGCCCAGAGCCAAGTGCCCTGCCTGGATAGTCACTGGGCAGAACTAGAATTAATTAGAATTTAGAATCAGTGTTTTACTAGGACCAAAAAGTAATTCCAGTGCATTTTCTTCTGGCAAACCTTATATACTTCTGTGACTTTAAAGAAACAACTACCATCTTTTAAGGACTATGAAGGGTTAGAGTAACCTGGGGGAAAAATGCTTAAGAAGCTAAATAAATTACCCTTCTCCATGTCTCAGTGGGACCTCTAAAAACCCTCTGTTGTAGGGTTGAGAGCCAATTTTACCTATCTGGGCCCTGGATGGGCTTAGAACTCCCCAAGCCAGTGGCTTTCAAGTTCTACTGTTAACAAAGAATGCAAAAACACACACATGAAGAGGGTAAGTTGTGAAAGGTTCTTTCTTTCTTTCTTTCTTTCTTTCTTTCTTTCTTTCTTTCTTTCTTTCTTTCTTTTCTTCTCCTTCTTCTTTTTTTTTTTTGTTTTTCAAAGTACAGTCTCATTCTAGCCCAGGCTGACCTGGAATTCAGAATTCCCTCTGTAGTCTCAGACTGGCCTCAAACTCACAGTGATCCTCCTACCCCAGCCTTCCCAGTGCTGGGATTAAAGTCATGTGTTACTATACCCAACTTCTTGTTTTTGTTTTTTGAGGTAGGGTCTTACCCTAGCCCAGGCTGACCTGGAACTCACTCTGTAATTCCATGCTGGCCTTGAATTCACAGCAATCCTCCTACCTCTGCCTCCCAAAAGTGCTAGGATTAAAGGTATGTGCCACCATGTCTGGCTGCAGGGATTTTGAAAGAAAATAGAAATTATCATTTGTCTTCTCCAGGTCTCTGAGAACAGAGTCTAAGAATTTAGTTAAAAAGCATATTAGGGTTCTCTAGATAAACAGACAATAATGTCTGTGTGGGAGTGAAGGAAGAGGGCACACATGTGCATACATGCTGCAAGTAAAGAAAAAAGAAGTTGTCTTTAAGGAATTGACTCATGGGATTGTGGTGCTGGCAAGTATAATATCTGCAGGGCAGCTGAAGTCTAAACATAGTCTGGAGAGAATTCTCTCTTCCTCATGGGATCTTGGGCTTTTTCTCTGAAGGCCTTCAACTGATTGGATGAGGCCCACACATATTATAGAGAGTACTTTACTTACAATCTGCTGATTTAGATGTTCACCCCATCTAAACGTTGCCTCCACAATACCATCTAGATCCATGTTTGATGAAAGCTAGCACCTAGCCTAGCCAAGGCAGCACGTAAAATGAGTCATTACGGTGCCCAGGTCTTGCAGTTTCCTTCTTGTTGCTGCCACAAAGCACCCGACCAAAAGCAGCTGACAGGAAGAAAGGGTTTATTTTGGTTTACAGACTCCAGGGGAAGCTCCATGATGGCAGGGAAAATGTGGCACGAGCAGATGCTGGACACCACCTCCTGGTCAACATCAAGTGGACAACAGCAGCAGGAGAGTGTTCCAAATACTGGCAAGGAGAAGCTGGCTATAACTTCACCCATAAACCCGGCACCAACAACACACCTCCTCTAGCAAGGCTCCAGTTCCCAAATGGCCATCAGCTGAGGACCTAGCATTCAGACAGAGCACATGAGTATATGGGGAGCACCTGATTCAAACCACCACACCAAAGAAGTGAGGTGGATACGCTAGCTTAGTGAGGCTGGCATTCGAATAGCACAGGGCAGGGATTCTTCTCCACTCTTGAGATTCTGTATGTGAAACCTGTTGGGGTATGTGTGTGTGCGTGTGTGTACACCCATGCATGTATGCATATATAAGTCAAAAGACAACCTCAACCTCAGGTGTTCTTCAGGTGCCTTTTGTCATTTGCTTCTTTTCTTTTCTTCCTATTTTTTTCTTTGTAGAGAGGCAGAGAAAGAGGCAGACAAAAAGAAAGTGAGTATGGGTGCACCAGGGTCTCCTGCCACTGCAAACACTCCAGACACATGCACCACTTTGTACATCTGGTTTTATATGGGCACTGGGGAATTAAACCTGAACTGTCAGGCTGCCCAAGCAGCACTTTTAGCTGATGAGCCATCTCTCCAGCCCTCTCTTTTTTCTTTTCTTTTCTCTTCTCTTTTTTTCTTCTTTTTTTTTTTCTTTTCTAGACTGGGTTGCTCACTGGCCTGGAACTCACCAAGTAGGCTAGTTTAGCTGGTGGCAGACCTCCAAGCCCCAAGGATCTGCCTGTCACTGCTTCCCCAGTGCTGCAATTATAAGCATGTATTACCATACCTGACTTTTTTTTTTAGTGTGGGCACGAGGGATTGAACTCAGGTCCTGATGCTTGCAATGTAATTTGGGGTAATTTTGACAGTATCTACTTTGTGACACTATTGCAATAGAAAGAATGGTCTTTTTTTGGTTGAGAAAAATAAGTTCATTTGCTTTTAGGTTAATATGGGAAGGGGAGGCGGTTCTCACAGGCTTTTTTGAAACTGGGTATAGTGGCGCACGCCTTTAATCCCAGTGCTCGGGAGGCAGAGGTAGGAGGATTGCTGGGAGTTCAAGTCCAGTCTGGAACTACAGAGTGAATTCCAGGTCAGCCTGGGCTGGAGTGAGACCCTACCTCAAAAAAAAAAAAAAAAACCTTTCTTGAGATAATGGGGAGCATTCCCCATGTCAGGGATGTTCCCTGGCCCAGCTCTGGAGATTTGTGGGGTTCTAGCTACACACTGTGGTGTTCCTTCCGAGAGTGCTATGTTCCTAATTCTACCTACATGTCTGCCTGAGATGTTTATTTCTGTTTCTATTTCTGCAAACATGTACACTGCCCCCACAAGCCAACGTTTCACTCAGTACATTTATTGGTCAATAAGTTGAGCTGTTTTACAGAAGGCATAGCTTCTAGCTTTGGAATTTTTTGTTGCTGTTGTTTTCCGAGGTAGGGTCTCACTCTAGCTCGGGCTGACCTGGAATTCACTATGTAGTCTCAGGGTGGCCTTGAATTTGCAGCGATCCTCCTACCTCTGCTTCCCCAGCGCTGGGATTAAAGGTATGTGCCACCACGCCCGGCTTTAGCTTTGGAATTTGATTGCTAAGTCAAATCTCACCACTCCCACTTCCCAGATGGATGTATAGTGACCGCTTTTATGTGAAGTTTCTCTTTTGAAAGGACAGAAAAGAGCCCAAAGGTGTCACACTTTTGAGGAGCCATAAGTCAGTTGGGCCATCCACTTGCTGGAGGACCCTGTACAACCCAGGGAAACCCAAGGGACCCATTTCTTCATTTCTTATTGGGCATGACCAGCTCTGCCCCAGTCTTCATTGATACCTTGGCTATAAACTGCTCTGCCCCACTCCGCATTCAAGATGTGATGAGGATTAAAGGGGTGTAATTACTTCAAAGATTGAAAACACCTCATACATGAGCAATGTTCATTAGACGATCAAAATAGAGTGCTTGGGGTCTCTGCTGAGAAAAGTCAGAAGCTAAAGCACAACAGTAAATCCTCTCAAACCTGGGAGCTGGAGCTTTCTGCTCCTTGATCTCGGCCTGTCCGAGGGCTGGGGAGATGGCTCAGCAGTTAAGGTGCTTGCCTGTAAAACCTAAGGATCTGGGTTCTATTCCCCAGTACCCAAGTAAAGCCAGATGCACAAGGTGGCATATACATTGAGTTTGTTTACAGTACTAGAAGCCCTAGTGTACCCATTCTCTCTCTCTCTTGCTTTATACATACATACATACATACATACATACATACATACATGCCTCTTTCTCTCTTTTATACACACGAATAAATAAATGAAAGTTTTTATTTTTTATGAGAGAAAGGGAAGAGAGAATTGGTGCTCCAGAACCTCCAGCCACTGCAATCAAACTCCAAACGAGTGTACTACCTAGTGCACATGTGCAACCTTGAGAACTTGTGTCACCTTGTGCATCTGACTTATGTGGGACCTGGAGAATCAAACATGGGTCCTTAGGCTTCACAGGCAAGTGCCTTAACTACTAAGCCATCTCTCCAGCCCAATTAAAATATCTTTAAAAGGAAGGTTTAAACAAAGATGGGTTCTTTAAAAAATGACCTCTTCCTTAATTTCCCCTTACATGACTATTCACGCTCATTTCTACACGATGGATTGTTCACTTCCTGCCTTTTCCCCAGGGAAGGATATCTGCAAATCAACCCACCATGGCTGTGAGCACATTTGTGTGAACAGCGGTGAGTCCTACGTGTGCAAGTGCTCAGAGGGGTTCGTCCTAGCCGAGGACAGAAGGCACTGCAAGAGTAAGTGGTCTGACTGGGCTCTCAGTGTCCATTTGGTTTTGGAGCAAGTGCTCCTGGGAGTATTTTCGGGCAACAGAAACCTCTGCTTCTGTGAATGTGGATGTCTGGGCCCAGAGAATATGGTGCTGGGCTACGGCAGTCCAGCATGAGCACCTTTGGGTGTAGATGACAGTAAGCAGCGAGGGCTGGTTCCGTTCTGTCAGGAAAGGGTTCACAGGCAAGAGCAGCTGCTACATCTTTCCCGGACTTCAGCAATCTGCTAGAAAGCCACAAGCATGCCACCTAAGTCCTCTTCCCATTGATTCAAGGCTGTGAATGTCAATGGAGCTCTGAAGCGGCCTTTTCCTTTTTCACTATTGAAGAATCAATAGATTGGGCAATGAGGACAAGCACTTAGTAGAGAAAGGGAAGGACACACACACACACACACAGGCACACATGCCAGCACACACACATTCACTTACGTTAGCATTTTACACTGGCCAGGCACAGAAATATTTTTGCATATGTATGTTTTACTTGCTCTTGATTAGACATCTACTTGACATATAAAAAAGAATATTAGGGCTGGGCATGGTGGTGCACGCCTTTAATCCCAGTACTTGGGAGGCAGATTTAGGAGGATCACCATGAGTTTGAGGCCACCCTGACAATACAGAGCAAATTCCAGGTCAGCCTGTGCTAGAGTGAGCCCCTACCTCGAAAAACCAAATAAATAAATAAAGATAAAAAATAAAAAATATTATGATTACATACTGTAGACTGTTTGAGATAAAATCATCTATTTGGGACCTTTAAATTTTTCTTATGCAGCCCTAAATAACAAAGCCTGTCAGCAGCCAAATTACTTAAGTACTTGCATAAAACTTTTCTCTTTTTCTGTCATCCACCTGACTAACCCAAAAAGCTTTGGTATAGATAAAGAGTTCACAGTGATTGTTCACTTTTAAACTGTAATATGTCAGTTAGGTTTTTTTTGCGGGGGCGGGGGATGATTTTTGAGGTAGGGTCTCACTCTGGCCCAGGCTGACCTGGAATTCACTATGTAGTCTCAGGGTGGCCCTGAACTCACGGTGATCATCCTACCTCTGCCTCCTGAGTGCTGTCAGTAAGTATTTATTGAACACCTATTGTATGCCAGGCACTGGGAGGCACAGAAATGAATGTCACATAGAACCAAATGAAGAAGAGCTCAGACTGGACAGATAGACACATAATTAAATGATTGTTGTGCCACACAGAGAACTGCAGAGCATGTTGGATGTAAGCAACCTGGCACCAGGCATTTTGTCTCAGTGCTATTGCAGTCCTGTTTCTACTGCCTTGCACAGAGCAAGTACTCAATAAATGTTTTGTTGAATAAATGAAATGCTGGAGTATTCAGAGAGTGGCTGACATAACCTGGGTGGAAAGCTCCTCGGAAGAGGTAGTGTTGAGCAGAATTTAAGCTTCTTCCTTGCCGTTGTGAGTGAGAATCTAGCATGTGTATGTCACCCTCCCAGCATGAAGTGATGGGGATGGTCTGGATCTAGTTAGACCCTTCAGAGTGTTGTTCACACTCCGAAGTTCCTCCCAGACCTAGCTGCCACTGACCACGATGTGGTTTCTTTGATAACATGTGTACCTACTATGTGTTGTTGTTCTGTGTATTGTGTGAAGAACAAAGGTGGGCTTCTAAGTGACGTGTCTCCTGCGGAAGCATCCTATTTTCTCCACTTGCACATAAACCATGTCACTTCTCCTCTTGTTCCTATAGGATGCACTGAAGGCCCCATTGACCTGGTCTTTGTCATCGATGGATCCAAGAGCCTTGGAGAAGAGAATTTTGAGATTGTGAAGCATTTTGTCACTGGGATCATAGATTCCTTAGCAGTGTCCCCCAAAGCGGCTCGCGTGGGGTTGCTTCAGTATTCTACGCAGGTCCGCACAGAATTTACCCTGAGGAACTTCAACTCAGCCAAAGACATGAAAAAAGCTGTGAGCCAAATGAAGTACATGGGCAAGGGCTCGATGACTGGCCTGGCCTTGAAGCACATGTTTGAGAGGAGTTTCACCCAAGCTGAAGGGGCCAGGCCCCTCTCCACACGGGTACCCAGAGTGGCCATTGTGTTCACCGATGGACGGGCTCAAGACGACGTCTCTGAATGGGCCAGTAAAGCCAAGGCGAATGGTAATATGGGATGAAAATGGGTTTATAGCACTCAAGGTTCATAGAAGTAAGAGTCTGAGTATGGAAAGGCTTCCTGACAACTGTCATTAAAAATCCACCTTTGGAACCAGGCATGGTGGTGCATGCCTTTTATCACAGCTCTTGGGAGGCACAGGTATGAGGACTGCCGAGAGTGTAAGGCCACCCTGAGACTATATAGTAAATTCCAGGTCAGCCTGAGCTAGAGTCAGACCCTACTTTAAAAACAAAAAAACCAAAAAACAAACAAACAAACAAAAAAACATGGTGGTGCATGCCTTTAATCCTAGCATTCAGGAAGCAGAGGTAGGAAGATCACCGTGAATTCAAGGCCTCCCTGAGACTACATAGTGAATTATTCCAGGTCATCCTGGGCTAGAGTGAAACCCTACTTCAAAAAACCAAAAAAAAAAAAAAAAAAAAAAAATCCACTTTTGTGGCTGGGTTTGGTGGCACATGCCTTGAATGCCAGCATTTAGGAAGCAGAGCTAGGAGGATTGCCATGAGTTTGAGGCCACCCTGAGACTACATAGTGAATTATTCCAGGTCATCCTGGGCTAGAGTGAGACCCTACTTCAAAAAACAAAACAAAAAAAAATCCATTTTTGTGGCTGGGTTTGGTGGCACATGCCTTGAATGCCAGCATTAGGAAGCAGAGCTAGGAGGATTGCCATGAGTTTGAGGCCACCCTGAGACTACATAGTGAATTCCAGGTCAGCCTGGGCTAGAGCAAGACCTTACCTTGAGAAAAACACCTGGTGCTGGAGAGATGGCTTAGTGGTTAAGGGGTTTTCCTATAAAGCCAAAGGACCTCGGTTAGATTCCCCGGACCCGCATAAGCCAGATGTACAAGGGAGCACATGCATCTGGAGTCATTTGCAGTTGCTGGTGGCCCTGGCATGCCCATTCTCTCTCTCCTTCTGTCTGCCTCTTTCTCTTTCTCCAAAAAATAAATTAAATTAAATAAATTGACTCTAATGTGGCAGCCAGGTATGGTGGCATGCACCTTTATCTCTGTACTTGGGTGGCTACGGCAGGAGAAACATGTGAGTTCAATGCCAGCTTGGATAAGAGTGAGACCCTACCTCAAAAACAAAAAAAATCTAGTCAGATGCATTAGTCAGAATAAGATACCAGTGCTGAAAAGTGTTGGCAGTCAAGCAGAACTCAGTTAGGAGTCTAATTTGATTGAGAGGTTTCAAAGCAATTTCATATCCTTTTTGAGATCTAAGGCTGATACTTGAGTTTGCTCTTTTTCTTGACTGGTGTTTCCAATGGTGTGCAGATACACCTTATTAGCTTAATATCTACATGCAGAAGTGGACAGATGGCAGCTCCACTTGGCCTCAAGGCCAGCCTCTGCTACATAGCAAGACCCGTATAAAATAAAGGAAAAGGGCTAGAGAGATGGATTAGCAGTTAAGGTGCTTGCCTTCAAAGCCTAAGAACCCAGGTTTGATTCTCCAGAACCCACATAAACCTGATGCACAAGGTGGCACATGGTGTCTGGAGTTCATTTGCAGTGGCTAGAAGCCTTAGCACACCCATTCTCTCTCTCTTTCTATAATAAATAAATAAATAAATAAAAATATTTAAAATGGAGGAAAGTGGAGTATAAGGTATAAATGGACCTGCTTCCTAGTATTCCCAGAAGAAAAGACATCCACTTTAGTAAGTGCTTTCCCCAACTTTCTTTTCAGGATAATTCAGGGGAAAGGTGCAGACTTGTTCCAGAGCAACAGGTTGGTGCCTAAGCTCCCAACCTCCTCCAGATCCTGCACAACTCTAGAATATTTCTCTCTTGTGCATAGCTCTCAAATAAAAATGGTTTTAAAAGGGGCGTGGCAGAGAGATGGTTTAGCAGTTAAAGTGCTTGCCTGCTAATCCTAGGACTCAGGTTCGATTCCTCAGTACCCACGTAAGCACATGGTAGCACATGCATCTGGAGTTCATTTGCAATGGCTAGAAGCCCTGATGCATCCATTCTCTCTCTCTCTCTGTCGCAAATAAAAATAAAATATTGGGCTGGAGAAATTGCTTAGTGGTTAAGGCATTTGCCTGCAAAGCCAAAGGATCCTGGTTCAATTCTTCAGGACCCATGTAAGCTGGATGCACAAGCATGCACATGCATTTGGAATTCATTTGTAGTGGCTTGAGGCCCTGGTGTGCCCATTCTCTCTCTGCCTTGTTCTCTCTCTCAAATAAATAAATAAATAAAATATATTTTTAAAAATATTTAAAATGATAAAAATCCAAAGAAAGGAATATTTCTCAAATCACATCATTTAATATCTGACTCTGGATCTAATACACAACTTCCAGGCCCTGGGAACACAGCTCTTTTTTCTTTCTTTCTTTTTTTTTTTTTTTTTTTTTTTGAGATAAAGTCTTACTCTAGTTCAAGCTGACCTGGAATTCACTATGTATTCTCAAGGTGGCCTTGAACTCATGGTGATCCTCCTACCTCTGCCTCCCAAGTGCTGGGATTAAAGGCGTGTGTCACCATGCCCAGCTTTTCACAACACTTTTTTAAAAACAAATTGCCAGGGGCTGGAGAGATTGCTTAGTGGTTAAGGCACCTGCCTGCTAATCCTAAGAACTCGCGTTCCAATCTCCAAGTCCCATGTTTAGCCAGATGCAAAGTGACGCAAGGACGCAATGCCGCACTTGACCACAAGGTGGCACACGCATCTGGATTTCATTTGCAGCAGCTGAGAAGCTGCTAGCACGCCCATTCTTCTGTCTTTCTCTCCCTCTCTCTCTGTCTCTTTCTGTGTCTCTCTCCAAAACAAAACAAAACAAAAAAAGCAAATTGCCAGGGGTAGTAGGGCAAGCCTTTAATCCCAACACTTGGGAGACAGAGGTAAGAGGATCTCTGTGAGTCCAAGGGCAGCCTGGGCTAAAATGAGACCCTGCCTTGAAAAAAAAAAAGAAAGAAAGAAAAAGAAAATTAATTTTTTTAGCAGACATACAGAGATTTAGGCATCAGTCACCAGGAACAGAACTTTAACTATCTCATTCTCATTTGCTCTGCCACCTAGGTATCACTATGTATGCAGTTGGGATAGGAAAAGCCATTGAGGAAGAACTACAGGAGATTGCGTCTGAGCCCACCGACAAGCATCTCTTCTATGCGGAAGACTTTAGCAGCATGGGGGAGATAAGCGAAAAGCTGAAGCAAGGCATCTGCGAAGGTACTGTAGGCCGTATCTAGCATAAACCTTAGCTGGGTAGCATGAACCCGGAGGAACAGCAGAAAGTGCCTCCTTGCTGGTCAAGACAAATGATACCTAGAAACACTGAACCATTCATTAAAAGGGGAGAGGAGTGGAGACAAAGGTGACAGCTGCGGCTGCTGGAGTACTTGCCCTGGGCCAAGCAAGCAATGTGATAAATATTTTGACAGCCGGGCGTGGTGGTGCACTTCTTTAATCCCAGCACTTGAGAGGAAGAGGTAGGAGGATCACTGTGAGTTCAAGGCCACCCTGAGACTACAGAGTGAATTCTAGGTCAGCCTGGGATAGAGCAAGACCCTACCTTGAAAAACCTAGATATATATATATATATATATATATATATATATATATATATATATATACAAGCAAGCTTATTTAATCTTCACCAAAACCTTAGAGAAGTGATCCTTTACAGAAGGCACAATCATGGGAATCAGAAGAGCCAAGGTTAGTTTCAGGATGTGCTTGTCATCGGAGTGCAAAGAAATGGCAGTCCTTGCGAGCTCATGGTTGGAAATGTAAAGACTGTCTTCCTGCGAGGACTACTTCTGCTCGCTTGCAGGATATGAGCCTACGCTTAAGGGTTTCGATTTTGTTCTGTTCTTTTCTCCAGTTCACTGGTTAAGCCAAGCTACATATACACATAGCAGTTTTGCCCATTTCTCCTTACTCATGGCTCAGATCAAACACCCTTAAAGTCCAGACTAAGTGATATGTCCTACTCTGAGGTGAAGGGCCAGGGAGGGAAAGCCTGCCCCATTCCCATGAGTGGATCGGGCTTTGCCTTGTGGCACTTGGTTCTCAGTGAAGAGCCCTAAGCAAAGCTGCAGTGATCGTAGGTCAACTTTCAGCAAGTTGAACTTGTCTTCTCTCCTACCTTCTAGACCTAACAGCAGAGGAGGGGCAGCTTTAGATGTATCTGAAGGCTCTAGGCTTCCGTGGGAGGGAGCAATGGTCCGAGGTGGTCAGGGATGATCACAGTAACCAACTGCTCTGTTCACTATTTGGTGTTACCAAATCGTTCCCTGGGTTCTGGCAGCATCTACAGTGCACATGCGTGCACATGGGAAACTGTCGTTCCTTTTGGCCACCTCTTTTCACTCAGCTCTCGAAGACTCTGATGGAAGACAGGACTCCCCAGCAAGGGAACTACCAAAGCCAGTCCACCAGCCAACAGGTAAAACTTTCAGAATCATCAATGGGTACTTCAGCTTTGGTTTCCCTCTGGGGAAAAATTGTAAAATGTGGGCTGAGAGACGGCTCAGTGGGTACGAGTGCTTGCCTCAAGCATGAGCTCTTGAGTTCGATTCCCCAGCACCCACATAAATAGCTGGGCATGGCCACTCATGTCTGTTACCCAGTCCTGTGGAAAGCAGAGACCAGAGAATTGCTGGGACTCTGGAAAGCCACAGCTCTGCATTTAGAGACAGACTCCATCTTAAGAAAATACATGGATGATGAGGCTGGAGGGATGGCATAGTGGTTAAGGCACTTGCCTACAAAGCCAAAGAACCCAGGTTTGATTCCCTAGGACCCACGTAAGCCAGATGCACAAGATGGCACATGTATCTGGAGTTCGTTTGCAGTGGGTGGAAGCCCTGGAGTGCCCATTCTCTCTCGGTTTCTCTCTCTGTCTCTGTCTCGTTGCCTCTTTCTATCTCTCAAATGAATAAGTAAAAATAAATAAAATAAAAAACTTTAAAGAAAATACATGGATGAGTGACAGAGGAAGGATCCCGAAATTGTCCTCTGGCCTATGTCCACACAGGCACACCCATCTACACATACATGGGTTTCGCCACACATACAAATACAGTACCACACACACTACACATGCAAAACAATGTAAAGTGATAGATTGAAATTATGCCAACCAAGGCCTTTGACACTTAGCACCTCTGTTGATGTTCTTTTTGCCATTATGTCCCAAAGCAAAGTTGTGTGCCAAATACAAGGAATACCAACTGCCTTTACTCAGCGGGTGGTTGCTTCCTAGCACAGGAGTGTTAAGCAGGTTTAATTCAGCTTTCTTTCTCTTCACAGAATCTGAGCCAGTCACCATAAACATCCGAGACCTACTTTCCTGTTCTAATTTTGCAGTGCAGCATAGATACCTGTTTGAAGAAGACAAGCTTTCACGTTCTACACACAAACTTTTTCACTCAACAAAACCTTCAGGTGAATCCAAGTAAAATATTACTCTTCGTTAACCTGATACCCAACCTTTTAGTTTGCCAATAGACTTAAAGATAGACATGGGAAAGAGGGAAACAAAGAACTTAAGTACAATGAGAACTAAAAATATATTAAAAGAAATGTTAAAAGAAGTAGGCTTCCCTCCTAAGGCATAATAGAACCCTCTCCCAGTGTCAGAAGTCTGTGTAGCCTTTCCAGGGATTTACTTTACAGGGTCTGGCTACATGGAGCAGTTGAGCATTTCTCATTACGGTTTCTTTCGTGAGCTGGCTCAGCCCTGTTATTATGTGTCTTGGAATTCTGGTGAATGCAAGGTGATCACTTTCCATCTGCTTTCTTAGGAAGCCCTTTGGAAGAAAACCATGATCAATGCAAATGTGAAAACCTTATCACATTCCAGAACCTTGCAAATGAAGAAGTAAGAAAATTAACCCAGCGCCATATCCTTTTCTAATATCATGCTTGGTAGAGAATATGAAGATTTATCAAAATGTCACTGTGTGGGTCTCAGCAAGGTTGACTGTTTTTGTATTTAACAGTGAGCTCCAAAAAAGGCTTTTTTCAAAAAAAAAAAAAAAAAAAGCAGCCTGATGGGGCTGGAGAGATGGCTTAGCAGTTAAGGCACTTGCCTGCAAAGCCTTTTAAAGACTCATGTTCGATTCTCCAGCTCCCACGTAAGCCAGACATACAAGGTGACACAAGCACACAAGGTTGCACATGTACACAAGGTGGCACATGCATCTGGAGCTTGATGGCAGTGGCTGAAAGCCTTGGCATGCCAATTCCCTCCCTACCTCCCTCCTTCCCTCTCTCTCTTGCTCTCATTAATAAAAATAAATAAAGATTAAAAAAAAAAATTTAAAGGAACCTAATAGGTGTTTGAGAGCCTAGGTCAAGACAAGCTTAGTGGCGATGGTCAAGCACCTACTTGTCACATATTTGTTCTTCTGGGAGAAGCATCAAGACAACAGGCAGTATGTAAAGTGGGAAAAACTGGCTCAACTCCCAGGAGGCTGTGCACTAGGGATGAACTGCATCAGAGGTACAGTATGTCCAGGTAAAGACTGTTGTCAAACAAAGAGCTCACAGACTCTGTGCTTTCCAGACCTCACCCCAGACTGCACAGCAGCCAATATGCTGTTTTTGAAGATTTAGGTGTTTTGTTTTGTTTTGTTTTCTTTTGTTGGAAGCAGAGATTTTTATAGCAGCACTCTAAAAGATGAAGCATTCTACCAAGGGAATAGCAGGATCCAGTGAATCAGTAAAACAATATTGTAAATGAAAGGAATGTGTTGGGATAATAGAGACATGAGGATTCAGTGATTTTACACACTGAGCACACTGCCAGCTGCTCTGAACTTAACATTACAGTAAGCTTACTAAAGCTCACTAGAGCTGGCTGATTCGTACCTCAGCTAGCATCAACCTATCCATAGGGAAATGGTTGAATTCCAAACTACCTCTGTGCCAATGGGCTTCTACAGTAAGGAACAACAGCATATCACGATTCTCCTTCTAAAAGCTGGAAACATATTCCCCTAAGTAAAATAAAGTAATCTTTCTAGCAGTGGCTAATGTACACAATAAATCTGGGCTCTCATTCTGCCAAGAGGGTAGGTAGAGGGCATTAAGGAGCTTACCAGGCAGCCGATACTTAATTCTTTTTAAAGCCTTTCCTCTCCCTTTGCCCACCCTATGTCACAGGATACTAAAGAAGCTGCAAGCAGAAGAGCATAGGTCAGAGCTCCTCAAGGTCACTAACCTTTGGCCTTACCTGGCATCATGGGTGAAATGTCTCCCCTCTCCTTCTCTTCTGAATTTATATTTTACTTCCCAAGGCCTAATCCTTTCATTATCTTCTCTTTACACCCCCCAACCATATCAGTTCTGGCTCTTAAGAGAGGTATACTGGCAAACCAATTTACAAGCAATGAAGGTATGACTAGAAATAAAAAATCTGAAGAAAGAGTAAAACAATAAATAAGTTCATAAAAATCATAAAAATGGCCAGGCGTGGTGGTGCATGCCTTTAATCTCAGCACAACAACAACAACAAAAATTCATAAAATTAACTTGAACTATTTTTTCTATTGTATTAATGACCTATGTTAAATTATAAACTTAAAAACTAGGGTGTTAGCTGGGCATGGTGGCACATGCCTTTGATCCCAGCACTAGGGAGGCAGAGATAGGAGGATCACTGTGAGTTCGAGGCCACCCTGAGACTACATAGTGAATTCCAGATCAGCCTGAGCTAGACTGAGACCCTACCTCAAAGAGAGAAAAAAAAAATGCTAAGGTTTTAAAATACTTAACAGGGCTGGAGAAATGGCTTAGTGGTTAAGGCGTTTACCTACATAGCCAAAGGACCCAGGTTTAATTCCCTAGGACCCACATAAGCCGGATGCACAAGGTGGTACATGCATCTGGAGTTCATTTGCAGTGGCTGGAGACCTTGGAGTTCCCATTCTCTCTATCTGCCTCTCTTTCTCAAATAAATAAAAATGTATTATATATATGTATGTATATAATACTTAACAGAAATTTTAAAAATTTGTCAAAGCCTTTCATTGTATTTATAATTTTATATTTATTTATTTGAGAGAGAGAGAAACACCGACAGAGAGACAGAGTGCATATGGGCATGCCAGAGCCTTCTGCCACAGCAAAAGAATATGGGTACTGGGGAATTGAACCAGGGCCATCAAGCTTTGCAAGCAAGTACCTTCAACCACTGACCCAAGTCTCTAGCCCAAAGCCTTGTATATTTGAGGGCAAACTTTGAATAGTTATTTGTATGTGCATAGGGACACTAGGGCATCTTGCTGTGGGAAACAAACACCAAACACTGTGCCACTTTTTGCATCCAGTTTTCATGGGTGGCTTGAGAATTGAACCCAAGGCCAGCAGTCTTTGCAAGTAAGTGACTTTAACTGCTGAGCCATCTTCCCAGCTCCTGATTTTAGTAATTAAATCAAATTGTATCTGAAAGTAAATCAAAACTGGCAATTCAATTTAATCCCAGCACTTGGGAGGCCGAGGTAGGAGGATGCCATGAGTTTGAGGCCACCCTGAGACTACATAGTGAATTCCAGGTCACCTGAGCTAGAGTGAGACCCTACCTCAAAAAAAAAAAAAAAAAAAAAGAAAGAAAAGAAAAAGAAAAAAAAACGTATATAACAAGGTTGGAGAGATGGCTTAGTGGTTAAGGCACTTGCCTGCAAAGCCTAACTGCTAGGGTTTGATTCCCCAGTACCCATGTAAACCAGATGCAAAAGGTGACACCGACCCATGCGTCAGGAGTTCGTTTGCAGTAGCTAGAGACCCTAGAGTGCCCATTCTCTCTCTCCCTCTGTCTCTTAAACAAACAAATAAATAAAATATGTTTTAAATGAAAAAAAAACCTGGCAATTCAGACTTCTCTTCCTTAATTTGAGATTTACTAGAAGAAATGACGCAGAGGATGGAAGCCTTGGAAAACCGCCTGAGATACAGATGAACACTCAAACTGCTCTGTGTATTAGTACATCATCATATTGAGGATTTCAACCAGAGCCCCAGAGCCCCAACACTCAGGCCTTCGTTAAGTCTGTAGCGTTGTGAAGTAAAACACAACTGGTATCAAGGAGCTGGATTACTGTGCAGTAAAGACAAAGTGTCAACACTAACTTGTGTGAAAATAATCCTTCGGAATTCTGAGTTTACCATGAGAATAATAAGCTGTTCATTACTTTGTAATGCACTGTGGATATGATTTGCTTCTGCCTCATCCTGCCTTAGTGTTGCAATCTCATTTTCTCATTTGACTACAAAATAACTTACAGTCTTACTTCTGTAGAACACTGGCTATACGAAATGCTATTTTTTTGTATTGGAATTTACTTTGATATATGTATATGGATATATGCATAAAATCATAGGACATATGTATGTGTGTAACAAGTTGAATTTTTTATACAATATTAAAATTCACTATTCCAGGGAATGGCCGTATGCTCAGGCTGACCTGGAACTTGTTACATAATCCAAGGCTGCTGTAAACTGTTAATCCTCGTGCCCCAGTTTCCACAGTGCTGGGAGTACAGGCATGTGCTGCTAAACTCAGACTTACTTTCATTTTAAATACGTCAAAATGCCAATATACATAAGAGAAAAATGTTTAATCTTACCAGTAATAAGGAAAGTTAAAATAATGCCTTTTGGGGCTGGAGAGATGGCTTAGTGGTTAAGGCACTTGCCTGCAAGCCAAAAGATCCCGGTTTGATTCTCCAGGACCCACATAAGACAGATGCACAAGGGGGCGCATGTGACTGGAGTTTGTTTGCAGTAGCCAGAGGCCCTGGAGCACCCATTCTCTCTCTCTTGCTGCCTCTTTCTCTCAAATAAATAAATAATATATATATTTTAAAAGTAATGCCATTTTTAGCTCATCAGATTGGCAAAAATGAATATTTAGCTAATAATAGTAAGGATGTGGAAATAAAAAGCTCTTACATATTGCTAGTGAGAGTGCAAATTGGCATTCTCTTTGAAGAATAAGCCTGCCTACATGAATAAAACTGAAATTCACAAAACCCTGCAGCTAGTGCTAGAGAGATGGCTCAGTGGACAACGCACTCTCTACTGAAGCCAGAATACCTGAGTTCGACCCCCAGATCCCATGTAAAACCTCAGATACAGCCCTCACAGCAAGATGATAGGCAAAGATGGGAGAACTTCCCTGAAGTTCCTGGTGAGCCCAGCAAACAGCAGCAGAGCAAGCAGGAAACCCTACCTTGAGTGAGGTGGACAGAAAAGAGCCAACCTGAAAGTTGTAACACAAATAATTTTCTGCAAACCCTTCAACAATAGCGGTGGCACTTACAGGTATCAAATTAGATGATTTTTAACACATACATACAAGGAGACCTACAGAAGAATGCCACTAGAGTTTATAAAAACAACAAATCAGAAACAGCCTAATCCTCAGAAGAGGAAATGACATAGTGAGGTACAGTCCACAACGCAGGAATACTACTTGACAGCAATTCCTTCAATCCACACAAATACATGGTAAAACTCAAAAAATCAAGTTAAATTTTAGGCCAGGCGTGGTAGCACATGCCTTTAATCCAAGCACTCGGGAGGCAGAGGTAGGAAGATTGCCGTCAGTTCGAGGCCAGGTTGATACTACATAGAGAATTCCAGGTCAGCCTAGACTAGAGTGAGACCCTACCTGGAAAAAAAAAATTAAGGTAAGTTTTAAAAGGAATGACAAAAAGCCTAGCATAATACCAGTAGTGTCTGCAAATGAACACACACATGCAAACAGACTAGCTGACCAAAGGTACATCATGAACTGCAGAAAATGTTCTGAAATGGTACATAGCAAAATATGGGGAAATCAAGGAAGATGGAATGAGAAATGAAAGGGGACATCAACAACATCACCTTAAGAAGACACACTGAGCCAGGCGTGATGGCACAAGCCTTTTTTTCCCAGCACTTGGGAGGCAGAGGTAGAAGAATCACTGTGAGTTCAAAACCAGCCTGGAGCTACAGAGTGAATTCCAGGTCAGCTTGAGCTAGAGTGAGACCCTACCTTGAAAAAAACAAAACAAAGCAAAAAGAAAAAAGAAGAAAAAAAAAGACACACTTTAGTTGCAGGTGCAATAAGAAACAAAGTGATAACCTTCAAATGGAAGCCACAGATTCTTTTTTCCATTTTTTTAATTGACAACTTCCATAATTACAGACAATAAGCCACAATAATTCCCTCCCTCTCACTTTCCCTTCACAACTCCACTTTCTGTCATGGCCCCTCCCCCTCTCAATCAGTCTTTTATTTGATGTCATGATCTTTTCCTCCTATTATGATGGTCTTGCATAGGTAGTGTCAGGCACTGTGAGGTCATGGATATCCAGGCCATGTTGTGTCTGGCAGAGTGCACTGTAAGGAGTCCTACCCTTCCTTTGGCTCTTATATTCTTTCTACCACCTCTTCCACAGCCTTGGAAGGTGTGATAGAGATGTTTCAGTGCTGAACACTCAGAAGCCACTGAATTTTAAAAGTCAGATGTTTTATAAACAAAATGCCTTACATAGACTTATGATGAAATACTTATGTGTTTTCATCAGATGTCATCCAATGGGCATTGTGGTTGGATGGGAACAGCATCTCCTAGGCCTCAAAGTTATCTGAAAATCACTTTTTTTTTTTTTGGTTTTTCGAGGAAGGGTCTTGGTCTAGTCCAGACTAACCTGGAATTCACTCTGTAGTCTCAGGGTAGCCTTGAACTCTCTGCAATCCTCCTACCTCTCCTCCAGAGTGCTGGGATTAAAGGTGTGCACCACCACACTCCACTGAAAATCATTCTTTCCAGATATAAATGCTGTGACCAAAATTATACCTTGAGTTAACATTTATATTTGAGTAATGCATTTGGCCCTGAAAACAAAGGTTTTTATTAGAAAATATTGATTTGGATTGACCCCAATTTTAAGATAAAACCAGGTGCGGTAGACACTGCTTCCGGTTGGCTCAGTTTACTTTGTTGTGTTCAAGCGCCCTCTAGTGGTTCGAAATTATTCTTCCATGCCCCATAAACTATTAAATACCCTTCTACTTGGGTGCACACATTTCATGGGAAACAAAGACCTCCAACCAATCCATCAAAACTTACAAATTAACTCGAGAAATTTAACTTGTCTTAATTTGAACTCTACTCTCATTACCGATTCTGACCTTGCCTTTACCATCTGTACATTGGGGCTCACAGTGCTGCCTTGTTGAGTTGTAAAAGGGATTAAAAACATATAAAGTCCCTAAGTATTTTAAATGCTTTGATATTAGCTGTTACATTATTTTTAAGACTCTTTTTAAAGTTTTAAAATAAATATTTATTTATTTACTTATTTTTTGAGGTAGGGTCTCCCCCTAGCCCAGGCTGACCTGGAATTCACTATGTAGTCTCAGGATGGCCTTGAACTCATGGCGATCCTCCTACCTGTGCCTCATGAGAGCTGGGATTTAAAGGCATGCGCCGCCATGCCCGACTTATTTTTTATTTTTGAGACAAAGAGAGGGAGAAAGAGAAGGAGAGACAGAAAATGGGCACACCAGGGCCTCCAGCCACCGCATACAAACCCCAGATGCATGAGCCACCCTGTGCATCTGGCTTATGTGGGTCCTAGGGAATCAAACCTGGGTCCTTTGCTTCACAGCCAAGTGCCTTAACTGCTAAGCCATCTCTCCAGCCCTTACATTATTTTTGATAACTTTAATACATGAACATACTGTAAGTTGTTCATAATTCCCCCCCCCCCCATTACCCTCTTTTGGTCTCCCCTTCTTCATTCCATGGAACCTCCATGTCAAAATACCGATGGGCAGGGTGTGGTGGCTCACACCATTAATCCCAGCACTCAGGAGGCAGAGGTAGGAGTATCACCATGAGTTTGAGGCCAGCCTGGGCTAGAGCGAGACCCTACCTCGAAAAACAAAAAACAAAAACAAAAACCAATGGGCTTAATATCGTGCAGGTCTTGTGGAGGTAATGACATCCATAGTGAGGTTCATGTCTGGAAGTGTCCCAAAGTACCCTGCCCCTCCCTGTGGCTCTCCCATTCTTCTGTTTTTTGGAAACAGGGTTACACTCTCGCCCAGGCTGACCTTAAACTCACAGTGATCCTACCTCAGCCTCAGTGCCTACATGCTTTGTGCCCTCTTCAGCCATGTTCCGATGGGTTTTGACTCAGTGTCCATAACCGTCAGAGAAGCTTCTCTGGCCAGCAGTGAGAGCAGCACTAAGATTCTTTCTTTCCATCACCTCCACAATGTTCCCAGGTCACTTTTATTCTTCAGCAGCAAAAATATCTCACAAGGCCTGGAGAGGGCTTGGTGGTTAAGGTGCCTGCAATGCCTCACGTACCCACAAGGGGGCACATGCATCTGGAGTTTGTTCACAGCAGCTGAGAGGCTGCTGGCACACCCATTCTCTCTCTCTTTCTCAAATAAATAAATAAATAAAAATATCTCACAGAATGGTGCTTATGGTTAAGTGGATTCTGAGTGGGTGAGGATAGAAGGAATTCTTTGCTTTGGCTTTTTTGTTTTGTTTTATATTTCCTGAGGCAGGGTATCGCTCTAGCTCAGGCTGACTGGAATTCCCTATGTATTTCAGCCTGGCCTCAAACTTACAGCGATTCTCCTACCTCTGTCTCCTGAGTGCTGGGATTAAAGGCATGTGCCGTCATGCCTGGCTGCTTTGGCATTTTGAATCAGTAAGAGGTAGCAAATAAAATTGGTTAATGCACAAGATGTTGAAAATTTACTATTAGCAAGACAAAGTTAAAAAAAAAAAAAAAGCTCTGATAAAAACAATCAAAGCTTAATAAGGGAACTGTTTAAGTCCTAGAAAGCTTCAATTTATTTGAGTGACATGAAGTTGAAAGTATTGAGTACCTGTCCTCCTAAGTCCTTGAAGAGGACAATGTGACTGACACTATGAAAAAAGTTCCGCTATGCCTCAGTGGCACCTCACCAAGAAAGAATGTTGAGTTTGTCCTGAGAAAAAGTACAGGCAAGTCCAGAAAGAAGCAGAAAACCTCCTTCTACTGCAGAGAGGGGGCCAGCAGGTCCACAGGTAGTTTGTAGTTCCTAGAAGATCAAACTGCTCCATGGAACAACGACTTACACAATTCAAGACCAGCCTAAAACTGGGGTTTCTTTTCCACAGGCCTTTTGCCATTATTCTATACCAACTGCATTTCATATTGCATGTGTGGGCACACCTGTGTGTAGGAGTGAATATGGACATGTGCAGGCTAGAGGTCATTGTTGAGTCTTCCTCAGTTGCTCTCCACCTTATTTGAAAAAGGATCTCAAAGAATCTGGATCTCACCCAGTAGGATAGACGGGCCGGCCATGAAGCCCCAGGAATCCTTGTCTCTACCTCCCAGCACTGGGATTACAGGAACAGACTGCCATACCTGGCTTCTATGTGGAGCTAGGGATCCAAACTCAGGTCTTCATGCTTATATGGCAAGCACTTCACCCCCTCCCCAGCCATGTCCCAGCACCCAACTGCAATTCTTTTTTTAACTTTTATTTTTAAATTTTTATTTACTTCAGGAGGATTGCTGAGTTTGAGGCCAGCCTGAGACTATGTAGTGAATTCCAGGTCAGCCTGGGCTAGAGCGAGACCCTATTTCAAAAAAACCAATACAGGGCTGAAGAGATTGCTTGGTGATTAAGGCGCCTGCCTGCTAAGCCTAAGAATGCCGGTTCCAATCTCCAGGTGCCACGTTTAGCCAGATGCAAAAAGTGACGCAAGGGATCAATGCCCCATGCATCTGGAGTTCGTTTACAGTGGCTGAGAGGCTGCTGGCCCCTACCCATTCTCTATCTCTCTCTCAAAAAGAAAAAAAAAACCCACATATTTTTAAGTAGAGAGAATGAGAATGGGCACCCCAGGGCCTAGTGCCAATGCAAATAAATCCCAGACCCATGAGCTGCTTTGCATATGTGGCTTTACATATGTGGGTACTAGGTAACTGAACCCAAGCCTTCAGTCTTTGCAAGCAAGTGCCTTTAACTGAATTTATATATTTTTTATTTTTATTTATTTTACTTATTTGACAGAGAGGGGCAGGGGAGAGAGAGAGAATGGGCATGCCAGGGCCTCCAGCCTCTGCAAATGAACTCCAGACACATGTGCTACCTTGTGCATCTGGCTTACGTATGTCCTGGGGAATCAAACCTGGTCCTTTGGCTTTGCACACCTGAACTGCTAAGCCATCCCTCCAGCCCTTTAATTGCAATTCTTAACATGCTCAACATACATACAGCCTCTTTAGCACTTCTGTCTCCACACCCAACAGTTCAATAGAGGTAGAGTAAATCCAACAGGCTGGAATTTTCTGCAATCCCCTGCACATTACAGCTACCAAACTGAAGACTTTCCTTCTATTATAATCAGAAAAGAACATTTTTAAAGACCAACTGATACCTTCTTAGATCTTGGTGAGTGGTATTTTTTTCCAGCAACAATGTATGGCATTTCATCACAGCTACCCCACCCCAAAGTGCCTCTCTTTATTTTTTAAATTTATTTATATATTTACTGCAGAGAGAAACAAAGAATTGGGAGCATGGGTGCACCAGGGCCTCTAACCAGTGTAAATGACATCCAGATACATCTGGCTTATGTCAGTTCTGGGAAATCGAACCTGGTTCCTTAGGCTTTGCAGTCAAGTGCCTTAACCACTAAGCCATTTCTCCAGACCTATCTTTTATTTTATGTGAGAGAGCAAGAGAGGGAGAGAACGAGAGAATTGGCACACCAGGGCCTCTAGCCACTACAATTGAACTCAGTGAGTGTACCACCTCGTACCTCCGACTTACATGGGTTCTGGGGAGTTGAACCTGGGTCCTTAGGCTTCACAGGCAAACACCTTAACTACTAAAGCCATCCTTCCAGCTCCCTATCTTTCTTTAAACTCTGAATTTTAAACTCCTTTCTTGTACGAGTGACTGCACAAAATGTATAAATATGCCAGGTATGGTGTCACAAGCCTTTAATCCCATCATTTGGGAAGATCATGGTTAAGTTTGAGGCCACCCTGAGACTACATAGTGAATTCCAGGTCAGCCTGGGCTACAGCGAGACTGACCCTATCTTGGAAAAAATATGTGTAAGTAAAAGATAAAAACCAAATGCTCTCGTAGCATATGTCCTTACCTAGAAACCATCCACTAAAGAAATGCCATCCTACAGCTTAGTGGTTAAGACGGTTGCCTGCAAAGCCTAAGGACCCAGGTTTGACTCCCCAGAACCCACATAAACCAGATGCACATGGTGGCACATGCTTCTGGAGTTCATTTGCAGTAGCTAGAGGTCCTGATGTGCCCATTTTCACTCTCTCATAATAAAAACTTTTTCAGGGCTGGAGAGATGGCTTAGCAGTTAAGGCATTTGCCTGCAAAACCTAATGATCCTGGTTCGATTCTCCAGGTCCCACGTAAACCAGATGCACAAGGGGGGCACACACATCTGGAGTTCGTTTGCAGTGGCTAGAGGCCCTGGCACGCCCATTCTCACTCTCCCTCTCTCTTTTCCTGTATCTAATAACTAAATAAATAAAAATGATAATAAAAACATTTTAGCTGGGCATGGTGGAGCACGCCTTTAATCCCAGCACTGCAGAGGCAGAGGTAGGAGGATCACTGAGAGTTCAAGGTCACCCTGAGACTACACAGTGAATTCCAGGTCAGCCTGAGCTAGAGTGAACCCTATCTTGGAAAAACACACACACACAAACACACACAAAAAAAATTAAAGAAATGCAGCCAGCTGTGGTGGTGCATGCCTTTAATCCCAGCACTTGGAAGGCAGAGGTAGGAGGATCGTTGAGTTTGAGGCCACCCTGAGACTACACAGTGAGCTAGTGTGAAACCCTACCTCAAAAATCCAATAATAATAATAAATAAAAAATAAGCCGGGCGTGGTGGTGCCTTTAATCCCAGCACTCGGGAGGCAGAGGTAGGAGGATCGCCATGAGTTCAAGGTCACCCTGAGACTACATAGTGAATTCCAGGTCAGCCTGAGCTTAGAGTCAGACCCTACCTCAAAAAACCAAAAAATAAAAATAAAAAAAATAAAAAAGCCAGGCATTGTGGCACACACCTTCAATCCCAGAATTTCGGAGGCAGAGGTAGGAGGATCACAAGTTTGAGGCCACCCTGAAACTACATAGTAAATTTCAGGTCAGCCTGAGCTAGAGTGAGACCCTATCTCGAAAACACTAAAATAAATAAAATAAAATAAAATAAATGGCACCCGGAACTGCAAGCTCTTCAGTCACCATACCGAAATTAAATTGGAACTAGTTAACCTGGATTAAGAAGTAACCCAAAGATTACCCAAATAGTGTGAAAAGCCTACTGTGGGAGAACTTGACCAAGTAGATAAGCACACAGACTGCCTTAACATGAGACTGAAACATCTGAACTATGGAAACAGACCAACAACTTGTATAACCAGTAGAGACTCACCAATTATTGTCAAAGATCTCAAACACTGTATTCTGAATATGTAAACACAAACATCTTAGAACATGTAAGTTTTTTAAACATTTTATTTATTTGAAAGAGGCAGAGAGAGAAGGGTTCTAGGGGAACCAGGATCCTTTGACTTTGTAGGCAAAGGCTTTAACTGCTAAGCCATCGCTCCAGTCCCAAGATTTTTGCTCTCAGTGGGCTCTTAACCAGATCTGCCAGTTTAAAAATATGAAGGTAGCTGGGTGTGGTGGCACACACCTTTAATCCCAGCACTCAAGAGGCAGAGGTGGGAGGATTGCCGTGAGTTCGAGGACACCCTGAGAATACAGTGAATTCCAGGTCAGCCTGGGCTAGTGAGACCCTACCTCAAAAAACCAAAAAAAAAAAAAAAAAAAAACCCACACACAAACCCCCACAAAAAAAGGTGTAGCTTCAAATGGAAATTTTCTACATCCCTTCTCAAGAACTGTCCCACAACAAAATGGTAGTGCTGCTTCCAAATGGACAAAGCACAAGTCAGACTCTAGAAAAGCTGGACTCTGCATCTCGTGTTCACTTGTAGAGGCTGGAGGCCCTGTGGTTGTGCACACCTTTATTCCCAGCTCTTGGGAGGCTGTGGTAGGTGCTGTTTGTTCCAGGCTAGCCTGGGCTAGAGCAAGACCTTACTTCAAAAAAAAAAAAAAAAAAAAGGGCAGGGGTGGAGGGATAGGTTAGCGGCTAATGTGCTTGCCTGCAAAGCCTAAGGATCCAAGTTTGATTCCCCAGTACCCATTAGTGGCTCATACGTCTAGAGATCATTTGCTGTGGCTAGAGGCTCTGGCATGCCCATTCTATCTGCCTGACAAATGAAATATTAAAAATAAATAAAAATGCTGACTCTCCAGAGTTCATCTACAACTTCAGATTAAACTTCGGACACTATTTAAAATTGTTACCTTGAAAGAAACCAATTCTCCAACCTGTCTAAGTAAAAATGTGACACACCCATACTTGATCATAAAACCCAAGACACATTGTTACTTGTGACACTTCCATAGCCTTTAGTTTTAAAATATATTTTATTATTTGAGAAAGAAGCAGAGAATGGATGCGCCAGGGCCCCCAGGCACTGCAAACAAACTCCAGATGCATGCGCCCCCTTGTGCATCTGGCTTACGTGGGTCCTGGAGAATCAAACTGGGATCCTTCAGCTTTGCAGGCAAACGCCTTAACCAGGAAAGCCATCTCTCCAGCCCTCCTATAGCCTTTTAAAATCTAGATTACATCAGGCACATACCATGCAAGCACCTTTTATCTGAATATATATCAAGATGTAATCCAGTTAGTACTTTCTTCCAATTTAACAAGTGTTCCAAAGGATATTAACACGTAGAGAAAGGCTTCACAGGGAATTTATTGTTGGATGATGGGGCATGCAGTTGGTCATAATCTCCACACCATACCTCACATACATCTTTTTTGTTGTTGTTTGTTTTACGAGGTAAGGTCTTGCTCTAGCCCAGGCATATGAACTCCAGGCGCATGCACCACCCTATGCATCTGGCTTACACAGGTACCGGGGAATTGAACCTGGGTTCTTAGGCTTCACAGGCATCTTAACTACTAACCCATCTCTCCAGTCCCGAACTTCACATCTCTTAGAACTAAATATGAAACACATGGGCAATTTGCCACTTCCTATCCATTAAACATCTGGCCATATTCAGTTGTCCAAGTAGAACTTTTCCCAACACCACTGCACCACCCCAGGAAAGAGCCTTCAAGTTCCATAGCACTTTTCTCAGCCTGTGGTAGCCATTCAGATGGGGAAAGATTTTGCTTTAATGCTCTTGCTACACAGCTTTGGTAAATTGTAAATCTGGCTGTTTAACAGCACCAGTGCCTTTTAACAATATTTAAATTAAAAATCCAAGCTGTATCTTGAGAATGGAATAATGAAGACTTGTCTTAAAAAACAGGTACAGGGGCTGGAGAGATGGCTTGGCAGTTAAGGTACTTGCTGCGAAGCCTAAGGACCCATGTTTGATCTCTTTTCAGAGCCCACATAAGCCAGACACAGAAAGGTGACACAGCACAAGGTTGCACATGTGCATTAGGTGGCACAAACATCTGAAGTTTGATTGCAGTGGCTGAGACCCTCGCATGCCAATTCTAACAAAAAAGGTACAGTTCCGTAATGCTTATCCAAAATCTAAAATAAAAAACATTACAAAATCTTTGCCTGCAAAACCTAAAGATTGGAGTTTGATTCCCCAGTACCCGTGTAAAGCCAAATACGCACAAGGTGGCACATGTGTCTGCAGTTCATCTGCAGTGGCTAGAGGTCCTGTTGTGGCCAATCTCTCTCAATAAAATAAAAACCAGAAGTCACACCTCACTGTGTATTATTTATGTGTATGTATATGACCTGTATGTATTACGTTAACATCAGAAAAAAAATCTAAACTCTGAAACACTTGTTTTCACATATTTTACATTAAGGTATACTGAGTGCATACTCTTAGGAGGCACAGGTAGGAGGATCACCTTGACATAGTGAATTCCAGGTCAGCCTAAGCTACAGTAAGACCCTACCCTGAAAAACAAAAGCAAAGCACTTTACCCAAGTCTTGCCATTAAATCTATCTGTACTATTCCTCTAATCCTACATTCAAGTATAAGAAATCTGAAGCCAAAAGAAACAAAGAACCAAAATGGATACAATGGTTTTTAAAACAAGCTTCTGGCAAGTTTTATTAAAGAAAAAAATTACAGTTTACTTTTCACCAGTCTGCTCTGGCATGCTTCTAATAATGTCAGAATCACCTGGAAAATAAAAACAGTAGTTTAACAATTCATTTAATGGCAAATGACCATCACAAAATTTCCCTGCAGTGTCTACACTCTTCAGACAAGAGCAGATTAAGCAATGATACCTTCCAATGATTACAGTAGCTGCACTGTCACTTCTCTCAAGGTCAGTGAAAGATAAGCCAGAACCTTAGCCATAAGGTCAGAGTGATCGTACAAGCAGTCAAACTAGGTTTATCACCAGCACTGATAAAACCAGACCTAGGGAAAGAAAAGACCTAGGTCTGGGGACACATGCAGGGTCTTAATTTAGCGAATGTTTAGCCTGTCCAGATTATCACAAAATCAGAACAGCGAGAATATTCGCAACACTTTATGAGGCAACTCAAAATTTCCAAATTCAAACCATAAGATAAACTGTTATTTGTAGGTATTTTACCTGTTTCCAGGCATCAAAGACACTCTTTTCTAATTCACCTGATTATTTCCCCCTTATACCCATGTCCTAAGTCATTACTCCTTAGGTGCTTCATTAAAATGAAGCCCATAATCTCAAAGTACAAAGTCCTTTTTTATGTATAGCAAAACCAATTATAAGGTACGGGTGTCCATCATCAATTCTTACAAAATAACTCGGCATCATTATCTCCTGTTATATTAAATTTAATATAATAGACACCTCAGGAACCAAGGACATTTGCATAAGGAATATACTTATTTTACATCAGAAAGGAAAAAAAGTTTAAAAAGCATACCTGGATCAATGATAGACAGTGTGCATACTCTGTAGTATTTACCACATGCTGTGCCCAATTCAATATTATTGCCACTATAGTGATGGACACCAGTTTTGGCCAACATAGCATAGTATTCTATTTCAGATTTCCTTTGGGAATCAATAAAAAAAAAAGGAGGGAAATCAAATCACTGACAAATTAAACATAACTATTTAGTTTTAAAATGGCAAAGCTTTCTAACAGTAACTAAACCACTTATCATTTTTAGAAACATACCCCCCCCCAAAAAAAAACACTCTATTTGGATCCTTTAAATATAAGATAATCAAGTATCCACTAAACACCTATCACCTTTTGTTTTTTTTTGGGGTAGGGTCTCACTAGCCCAGGTTGACCTGGAACTCACTCTGCAGTCCCAGGCTGACCTTGAACATGGTGATCCTCTTACCTGTGCCTCCTAAGTCAACACTTACCACCTTTAATGCTAATGGGAAGAGGGTAGAATGCAAATTTAAAAAGCAATCAGGGGACTAGAGATATTGCTCAATGGTTAAAGTACTTGCCTGCAAAACCCAACTAACTGGGTTCAATTCCCCAGTTCCCACATAAAGCTAGATGCACAAAGTGGCACATACATCTGGAGTTCATTTGCAGTGGCAAGAGGCTCCAGTGCACCCATTCTCTCAAGTAAATAAAAAATTCTTTTAAGCTAATCAGGGTTGGAGAGATGGCCCAATGGTTAAGGGGCTTGCCTACAAAGCCTGACGACCAGGGTTAGATTCGCTAGTACCCACATAAAGCCAGATGCACAAAATGGCACATGAATCTGGAGTTCGTTTGCAGCAGCTGGAGGGCTTGGCACACCCTTTCTCTATTTGCCTGTCTTCTGTCTCTCTTTGCTTGCAAATAAACAAAAATACTTTTTTTTAAATAAAGAATGCACTTGGTTTTTTTTTAAATTTATTTTCCAGCAAAGATACAGATAGAAGAGAGGGAGACAGAGAGAGAATAGGCACACTAGGGCCTCTAGCCACTGCAAACGAACTCTAGATGCATGTGCCCCTTGTGCATCTGGCTTACGTGGGTCCTGGAGAATCGAACCGGGATTCTTTGGCTTCGCAGGCAAATGCCTTAACCACTAAGCCATTTCTCCAGCCCCAAAAATATTTTTTTAAAAAAGCCAATCAGCAGGGAGTGGTGGGACATGCCTTTAATCTCAGCACTAGGGAGGCAGAGGCAGGAGGATGGCTGACTTCCAGGTCACCTTGGGATAGAGACCCCTCCACAAAAAAAAAAAGTTAACATCAGTGACAATTATTTTTCATGACCACCTATCAAGCAGGTATTATGTGCTCCATTAAAAAAAAAAAAAAACTGTTTGACCCCGCAAATTTCAGAGAATCCACAGATAATCCCATTATCCTAACATTCTCTGAGTGAAGAAAATCAAATTTTAATCTATGATGACTTAAAATCCTAGGGCCAGGACTGAAGGCAATAGGAGGAACAGTCATCAATGTACTCATTTTTTTTTTTTTTTTTTTTTGGTTTTTTCGAAGTAGGGTTTCACTCTAGCCCAGGCTGACCTGGAATTCACTATGTAGTCTCAGGGTGGCCTCGAACTCTCGGCGATCCTCCTACCTCTGCCTCCCGAGTGCTGGGATTAAAGGCGTGCGCCACCACGCCCGGCTGTACTCATTTTTAACCAATGGAAACCAAGGCAGAGATAGTGAAGGCCCCAGAATCCAAACCCAAGCTATCTTTAAAATAAGCCATTTCTGGCACCCACCAGTTTCCTCAAATCCCAGACAGATGGCATTATTTACCTCAACAAAATCACTTCAGTGTCAACTTAGTGGATAAAAAAGTTCTAGTAATTTTAAAGGTGTTCACAGAATCTCATCATTTAACATGTGGATCCATAGATCATCAATAGTGCTGCAAGGGCCAAGTTAGAAGTGTATCTCAGGCTCCAACCCAGACCCACTGAGTCTGAGTTTTTTAAAACCCAGAAATTCCTCTGCAGCCATATGAAAAGGTTTAAAAAAAAAAAAAAAAAAAGCATAGAAACGGTTTAAAAATAAGACCAGGGGGGCTGGAGAGATGGCTTAGTGGTTAAGGCCTTTGCCTGCAAAGCCAAAAAACCCAGGTTCAATTCCCCAGGACCCAGGTAAACCAGATGCACAAGGTGGCACATATGTCTGTTGTTCATTTGCAGCTGCAGAAGGCCCTGGCATGCCCATTCTCTTTCTCTCTCAAATAAATAAAAATTAAAAAATGCTAGTATATGTTTAAAAAAAAAATACCGACCATTCCACATTTTGCCAATAAGTTCTGCAAGGTTTTTTTTTTTCTTCTTCTTTTTTTGGTGGTTTTTCGAGGTAGGGTATCACTGTAGCCTAGGCAGACCTCACTATGTAGTCTCAGGCTGCCCTTGAACTCACAGTGATCCTCCAGCCTCCAGAGTGCTGGGATTAAAGGTGTGCGCCACCACACCCAGGTTCCACAAGTTGTTCTAACTTCCTTACAGTAACCACTTGATTCATTTTCACAACTGT